>WAAF01016159.1:123499-157016 GCA_013400475.1 Tricholaema leucomelas | reverse complement strand
TAATAAAAATTAATATTCCTACAGAAATTAATCATCATCATTCATAAATATTATTAGTGTCTGCTACAATGGGAATCTTTTTGTTTGATCAGTATAGTGCCCCAACATCTAAACAAAGATTAGTTTGTTTAAGAATCTTGTGTAAAGACTATGCTTACTCAAAGGTCGCCCACCATTCCAGCTTGCTTACTATAAAGACATTTGGGGAAACACTGAATAAAACCTGCTGGGGTTCTGATTCTTACTAGCAGGCTGAGCTGGTAGGCTGTATTTCACAGAAAAAAACCCCAACAATCTGAATAACTACATCCAGCTAACAGTAAGGTACCTAAGAGGAAGGACATGTGAGCTCCAAGTCTTGCTTCAGAAGCTGTGGATGCCTGTTGTATCCTATGGGACACCTCTTTAGACATTTGGGGAGACCACCTGGGATACAGAATAGCTTTGTACTGGAGTTGCTCTTCTGGAAGGGGAAGATCAAGGGAGATGCTTTTAAATACTGCAAGGCTTTGAAAGTGAGATGGATTTTTTTTTGCCAGAATCATTCACTGGAGCATTACAAAATTACATCATCTTCACTGACGTGAATCGGTGGCTTCATTCCTTAGATTTTATCATGCATGACCCATTCATTTCACTGACAAAAGAATAAAAGGTGGAGCTTTTTTTCTAGTTGATATAAACTAGTGATTATTATTTACTTTTTCATCCCTGAACCAGCAAATTGGTTGATTTATGCAGTTCTGCCATTGCACCTCTCATTGCTGCACACAGCTGAGGTTGCTAGAGAGGTTTATAGAGAAGCACAGCTTTTCACTCCCAAATCCACAAAGCAGATTCCATCTCAGGAAGCCCTAACAGTCAGAGAAAATAATTAAACTTTTAGAAATACATGACTGAGACCCAAGTATTCATTTAATTTCAGAGAGCAAAATGTTCATCAGATGAATTGCCTACTGAAAATTGGCTTTTGCCACTTTCTGACTATTTCATCTTTTCCTCATTCCTCTTACTCCCCTCCTCATTTTTGGCAGCTTTATGCTGTACATGTGGGATAGGATGCATTTTAAACTGTGGGCAAGTGTGTGAGCTGCACAGAGCAGAAGGCCTAAGAAGGGGTTTATCTGGAGAAGGGCTCTATCTTCTCCCATGAAGCAAATAGTTAACTGCTGTCCTCCAGCTCATGAGGCATTCTCCCTTTTCACTTACTAAAGCTCAAACTGTCACAGTCGTCCATCTTCTTCCTTCTTTACCTGCCTGCATAAAAGAAAAGTGTGCAAAAATTAGAGCCGTGTTGGTGCCAACTAGAACCTGAAATGCAGACATGTCGTTTATTAGTGTAATTCTGAAGAAGAGAGCCATACTCCATAGCTACAATGAATTAGAAAGCCACAATGCAGCTCCTCACCAACCTGGCACACTGCAGTAAGGGATAGGAAAGAGATCAGCCTGTGTTGTATAACCATCTCTCTATAATATTAAAGATATCTATTTTATCTGGCAATGGTCATGACATTTTCCTTATCCTTTCAAAACACTGAGTGAATTCACAAATGGCTTTCAATAACCCATTTGTATTCATTTTCTATTTCTAAAATACACTTGTCTTGGAAAAATAATGAATACTACATTCATTACAATAGAAGCCTTTCGAAGACATATTCTGCCTGATACATTTCTTTACACCCATAGAGTGTGATAAGATAAATTCTATTTTCAAGCAGCTGAATGGTGTTACAGTCCCATTAATTTCAAGAGCTAAGCCACAGCAAAAAGCATTTCCTATAAACTCTTTTGGTTTTGCTTGGCTGTACAATAGAGAAACTTATTGGAGATTAAAATGACATCTGTGCATTTTTTTAAAGAGGTTTTTCATTATATTTTGCAGTTCTGCTTTTTTTCCCCCACCAAATACCTCAAAACAGTAAAGAACCCCTATGGCTCTGACAAATAGAAGCACAGAAGTAGTGTTTGCAGACAGCTTTGATTAGAGTCTAATTAATTTGCCAGCATTTTGGCAAAATCTGGTCACCTGTTGTACAGCCATGGGAACTGCAAATTCCCTTCCACGTGGAATAAAAGGTACTAAATATAGTCACTAGCACGATGAAGCTGTGGCGGAGGGGGAAATCTGCCCTTATCGCCTGTTTGTGGCGAAGGGGAGAAATTAACTAATGCGAGAGAATATTTATAAAAATGTATATATTTATTAAACTTCAATATTTGTCAACTCTCGCCACCCCCAACCACTGAACTTATAATATTAATATTTATTCGTACACAGTTATGAAGACATTAAGGGTATAATCACAAATGGCTAATAACTATAATACAATGACTAGCATAGGACTATTAACAGAGTTTTCCCCGTGGCTACTGCCGCTTGGGGTCTACATACTGTTTGCCCAGCAGAGTGGGCTGAAAGTTTTCTGCTCTGTGGCAGGCACAACAGGAATTAAAGAGATATTTACTCACTATTTTGACTAATTATAAATCACCCTCCGGGCTACGCCACAGCCTCTGTAAAGTGTCCAACTCCTTAGGGTCTTCGCCCGTGGACTCCAAGGCTGGAATACTCCCGGCTTCAGGGGTGATAGCCTCTCACCCGTAGCTGCTGGGTCCCTCCGGCGGCTGCGTCCAGGGAGCTCGTAGGCAGCACTTGCAGGTGCAGATGTGCAGACGAATAGGTCTGCTCCTGGTATCTCGTGGCTGTGGCACACACCAGGGAATAAGGCAATGGGCGTGCAGAGGGATGCACGGCTGCACGGGGAGTCTGAGCTCCGTAAAGGCAGGCTTGAGTGCATGCACCGGCGAGCGAAAGAGGAACGCTGCCACCTGAGTGCACCTCTATTTATGAACTGTGGGCCGAGATCGATGGTCTCATTGGCCACCAATAACCAATCGGGCTTGCAGTCAGCCAACCTTGCCATAATAGGCAAGGAGCCACAGGCCTGGACTTTCCAAACATGGGGCTCACATGGGCCTAGCACCCGGCAAGCGTGAGCTGAGCATGTGGGGGCTTCCACAACCTAAAGCCTGGGCAGGCCAGACTCCACGTGGCTCCAGGCCCGTTGTGCCCCTCTGTGCTGGCCATGTGCTCACCCCTGACTAAAAGCAGGAAAAACATGTCCAGGCAGAGCAAGGCATATGCAGGTCTGATTTCGGGCCTATGGGCCCTCCACGACAGAAGCAAGAGATCAAGAGGAAGCAGCTTATCCTCAGTGCCGTGCTTAGCCATATTAAGGACAAGAAGGTTATTGGGAGCAGTCAGCATGGTTTTACAAAGGGGAAGTCATGTTTGACCAACCTGATAACCTTCTATGAGGATGTAACCAGGTGGATAGATGGTGGAAGAGCAGTGGATGTGCTTTACCTTGACTTCAGTAGAGCATTTGATACTGTCTCCCACAGCGTCCTCGTAGCTAAACTGCGGTGTGGTCTGAGTGATGGAGTAGTGAGGTGGATTGGGAATTGGTTAAAGGAAAGAAGTCAGAGAGTTGTGGTCAATGGAACAGAGTCTAGCTGGAGGCCTATAACTAGTGGAGCTCCTCAGGGGTCGGTACTATTCAGTGTATTCATTAATGACCTGCACATGGGCATGGAGTGCACTGCCAGCAAGTTTGCTGATGACACCAAGCTGGGTGGAGTGGCTGACACACCAGAGAGTTGTGCTGCCATTCAGAGAGACTTAGACAGGCTGGAGAGTTGGGCAGGGAGAAATTTATTGAAGTTCAACAGGGGCAAATGCAGAGTTGAGCATCTGGGAAAGAACAACCCCATGGATCAGTATAGGTTGGGGATTGACCTGCTGGAGAGCAGCGAAGGGGACAAGGACTTGGGAGTCCTGGTGGATGGCAGGATGGCCATGAGCCAGCAGTGTGCTCCTGTGGCACCCTTCTAGGGTGTATTAGAAGGGCTGTGGTTAGTAGGTTGAGGGAGGTTCTCCTTCCCCTCTACTCTGCCCTGGTGAGGCCTCATCTGGAGTATTGTGTCCAGTTCTGGGCCCCCTAGCTCAAGAAGGGCAGGGAGCTGCTTGAGAGACTCCAGTACAGAGCGTACAAAAATGATTAAGAAAGTTGAACATCTTCTTTATGGGGCTTGTTAGCTTAGAGAGGAGATGACTAAGGGGTGACCTCATTCATGTTTATAAATATGTAAGGGGTAAGTGCCAGGAGGATGGAGCCAGCCTCTTCTCGGTGATGCCCAACGACGGGACAAAGAGCAATGGGTGGAAGTTGAGGTATAGGAGGTTCCACGTATACCTGAGGAAGAATTTTTTTCCCTGTGAGGATGACAGAGCACTGGAATCAGCAGCCTAAGGAGGTTGTGATAGTCTCCCTATCTGGAGATATTCAAGAACCATCTGGATGCGTTCCTGTGTGATCTGGTATAGGTGATCCTGCTCTGGCAGGGGGGCTGGACCAGATGATCTTTTGAGGTCCCTTCCAGCCTCTGACATTCTATGATTCTATGAATATTTTGAGAAATAGCAAAAAGGCATCACTAGAAAAGTCTCATATTTGCAACTCTAGCTATATCCTAACTCAGAGAGAATATGGATTCTTCTCTGGTAAAAAATGGGCATGAGGAGCACTACTGTAAGACTGAACTAGGAATAGTGTGAAGCTCATGGCTTCCAGTGAGCTTGGGGAGACATTACATCATATTTCATATCTGTATATCTACTGGAGGTACAGAAACACATAAGGGAGATCCAGAGCCTCCCATCAGTAGTGGTGAATCAGTATAAGCTTCTACATCTTCTGTTGCATCTGTTTGACTTGCAGGCTCACTGGAGAAAGGGCCTGTTCCCAGCTCTGCTCCGTGAGAGAGAATTACTAGAAAGAAAAGCTTTGTTGTGTTTTTCTCTTCTTGCAGGAGTTAATAAAAACTATAGTTGGTGTTTAAAAGTTGGCTTTTGTATTCCACAAAGTAATGTGAGCAAGTGGCTGTGTAATATTTAGCTGCTTGCTGAGTTAAACCATGACCTGTACCTGAGGTCAGGGGGACAACTCTTTTCACCCTGCTTTTATATTTCTGGAAATTCACAGGATCAGCAAGTTTCACTGCCAAAAAGTCCCAAACATGCCAAAACAGAGTTAACAGCCATGTTTAAGCCACAAATAGGAAGAAGTTCCATCTGCACCTGAGAGACGGTTGAGAGGAGGGGGTTTTGGCTTGCTTGCTCTGCTTTCTACACCTTAAGCTTATTCTGTAAAAGGTGGTGCAGCCTGACTAGAACTGACTTTGCAAGAGGAATCAAGGGATATGGTAAGTATGACTGGGTAAATAGAAAAATGAGATCTGCCCATGATTCTGCTTGGTTTTCTACACACCTCAGACACTTTTTATAGAATCGTAGAATCATCCAGACCAGAAAGGACCTCCAAGGTCATCGGGTGCAACCATTTCACCCACTCCAGCAAATCTGTCACTGCACCAGATCCGTATGGCTTTTAAACATGTCCAGGAATGGTGACTTGACCACCTCCCTGAGCAGCCTCTCCCAGGGCCTGACAATCCTTTCCACAATGTTTTTTCCTAATGTCCAGCCTAAACCTCCCCTTGCGCAGCTTGAGACTGTTCCCTCTTGTTCTATCATTAGTTAATTGTGAGAAGAGACCATTACCCACCTCTCTACAACCTCCTTTCATGTAGTTGTAGAGATCAGTAAGGTCTCCCCTCAACCTCCTTTTTTTGTAGACTAAACAGACCAAGTTCTCTTAACTGCTCCTCACAGGACTTGTTCGCCAGGCCCTTCACCAACTTAGTAACCCTTCTCTGTACCCACTTCAGTACCCCAAAGTTTTTCCTGTACTGTGTTGCCCAAAACTGAACACAGTACTCCAGGTGTGGCCTCACCAACAGTGAGGGTCAGTCACATCTCTGGTCCTGCTGGCCATACTATTTTTAATACAGGCCAGGATGCCGTTGGTCTTCTTGGCCACTGGGCACACTGCTGGCTCATATTCATCCTCCTGTCAATCAGTACCCCCAGGTCCTTTTCTGCCACTCAGATCTCTAGCAATTTTTCCCCAAGTTTGTAGCATTGCATGAGGTTCTTGTGGCCAAGATGCAGGACCCAGCACTTGTCCTTGTTGAAGCTCATACAGTTGACCTCAGCCCATCAGTCCAACCTACCCAGGTCCCTCTGTAGAGCCTTCCTACCCTCAACACTCCCACCTAATTTCATGTTGTCTGCGAACTGACTGAGGATGCACTCGATCTCTTCATCCAAGTCATCCACAAAGAAATTCAACAGGACTAGTCCCAGTACTAAGCGTTGAGGAACACCACTTGTGACTGGCCTCCATGTGGATTTAACTCCATTTGCCACTACTCTCTGGGCCCATCCATCCATCTAGTGCTTTACCCAGCAGAATGTGTGCCCAATCTAAGCCATGAGTGTCATGGTAGGGTAAAAATCACAGTATCACAGTATCACAGTATCACCAAGGTTGGAAGAGACCTCATAGATCATCAAGTCCAACCCGTTACCACAGAGCTCAAGGCTAGACCATGGCACCAAGTGCCACATCCAATCCTGCCTTGAACAGCTCCAGGGACAGCGACTCCACCACCTCCCTGGGCAGCCCATTCCAGTAGCCAATGACTCTCTCAGTGAAGAACTTTCTCCTCATCTCAAGCCTAAATTTCCCCTGGCGTAGCTTGAGGCTATGTCCTCTTGTTCTGGTGCTGGCCACCTGAGAGAAGAGAGCAACCTCCTCCTGGCTACAACCACCCTATCAGCTAAACTAGTCTGGCCACTGCCCCTTTTCCTCCCCTTGTATGGGAGCTGAGGTCAAGGGAGCAGACAGAACAGGCAAGTCAGACAATGAGGGTTGGCTCCAATAGGCCTGCCCTAAGGGGTAGCAACTAGCACCAGGGTCTCAGGTGTCAAGCGCAGCCCAAACACTTGCCTTACTGCCTTATTTGGCATATAGGCATGGCTTACACGAGGCACAACACTTTCAATTCATTGCCCAAAACGCCTGCTGCTTGTGTCTATTGGACAGCTTAATTATCAAAAGGTAATTAATAGAGGAATGATTTGGAAAAGCCCACAATCCTGTGGCCATTCTCAGTGACTCTGGGATTCTGCAGCTCCCTCTGCACCATCCCCTTAGTGAATCCTTGCAGCTTCTCCCCCATTAGTGGCTCAGTAACTGGGTTCCTGCCTGCAGCAGCATGATTCACAGCACTGATAGCTTTTGTTTCACAGAGGCCAGGTGTCTGCAGCAGCTCAGCTTTACAGCGACTCAGTTTTCCTCTCCTTCCTTCTACCTTTGGAATATACTGTCTTTTGCCCTCAGGATTATAATCGCAGGCTGTTGGAAGTGTCTTTATGCAGGAAACTCCTCAGGATAACAGTGCGTCCCGTGTGAGTTTCTGCAAGTCTCCACAAGCTATAAGACCTGCTAGTTTTGGGCTCACTCAGCAAGCACGTTTGGTGCATCTCGTGACCATAGCCAGTATCGCCTCTTGTGCGTATTTAGCATTTTCCTGTTTTCCAATTTCCTACTTTCCAAGATCTGACTGCTTTAGACTGTTTCTGTGTTTATAAAGAGCCTTTCTGTAAATCCTTGCCATCAACTGAGAATCCAAATGAAATTCCTTCTTAGAATCATAGATTGGTATAGTTAGGAAGAGACCTCAAAGATCATCCAGTTCGAATCCCATGCCATAGCAGGGACACTTCCTACTACAATAGGTCACTCAAGGCCTCATCTAACCTGGCATTGAACACCTCCAAGGACAGAGCATCCATAACCTCCCTGGGCAACCTGTTCCAGTGTCTCACCACCCTCACTGTAAAGAACCCTTTCCTAACATCTAGTTTGAATCTTCCCTCTTCCAGTTTAAACCCATTACCCCTCATCCTATCATTACAAGACCTTGTAAATAGTCCCTCCTCGGCCTTCCTGTAGCCACCCTTCAGATACTGGAAGGCTACTCCAAGGTCTCCTTGAAGCCTTCTCTTCTCCAGGCTGAAGACCACCAACTCTTGCAGCCTGTCCTCATAGCAGAGGTGCTCCAGCCCTTTGAGCATCTTTGTGGCCTCCTCTGGACTTGCTCCAATAGTTCAATGTCCTTCTTGTGTTGGGGGCTCCAGAACTGCACACAGTACTCCAGGTGGGGTCTGATGAGAGCAGAGTAAAGGAGGAGAATCACCTCCCTTGCCCTGCTGGCCACACTTGATGCTGCATGTGCACACTGCCAACTCACGTTGAGCTTTTCATCAACCCAGACCTCCAGTTCCTTTTCCTCAGGGCTGCTCTCCAGCCATTCACCACCCAGCCTGNTTTGGTGACCAGGATGTCATGTGGGACAGAGTCAAATGCCTTACTCAGGTCCAGGTAGATGATGTCAGTTGCCTTTCCCTTGTCCACTGTTACTGTGACTTCATCATAAAAAGCCACTAAATTTGTCAGGCATGATTTGCCCTTGGTGAAGCCATTGCTGGTTACCACCAGTCACCTCTGCTTTGTTTTCCATTTGCCTTAGCAGAGCCTTCAGGAGGATCTGTTCCGTGATCTTGCCAGGCACGGAGGTGAGACTGACTGCTCTGTAGTTCCCAGGGTCATCCTTTTCTCCCTTCTTGAAGATGGGTGTTAGGTTTCCCTTTTTCCAGTCAGCAGGAACTTCACCAGTCTGCCATGCCCTTTCAAATATGATGGACAGTGGTTTAGCAACTTCATCCACCAGTTCTCTCAGGACCCATGGGTGGATATTGTCAAGCCCCATGGACTTGTGCGTGTTCATATTCCTTAGATGCTCACGACCATGATCTTCAATTATAGTGGGCAGATCTTCCTTCTCCCAGTCCTTACTCTTGCCCTCTGGGACTTAGACATTGTGGTTGCAGCCCTTGCTGTTGAAGACTGAGGCGAAGAAGTCATTGAGCACCTCAGCCTTATCCGTGTCCTTTGTCACCATCTCTCCAGTTCCCTTCTGGAAGGGTCCCACATTCTCCCCAGTCTTCCTTTTCTCACTAATATACCCAAAGAAGTTCTTCTTGTTCCCCTTATCTCCCTAGCCAGATTTAATTCCAGCTGTGCTTTAACTTTCCTAACCTGAGCTCTGGTTGCATGAACAATTTCTTTGTATTCATCCCAGGTTACCTGTCTTTGCTTCCACTCCTGTAGGCTTTCTTCTTGCATCTAAATGTGTTCAGGAGCTCTCTATTCATCCATGCAGGCCTCCTGGTATTTTTACCTGCCTTCCTCTTTATTTGGGATGCATTGCTCCTGGGCCTGGAGGAGGTGATCCTTGAACACTGACCAGCTTTCCTGGGCCTCCTGTACTTCTAGAGTTTTTTCCCATGGCATCCTGACAGGGAGGATCCTGAAGAGGTTGAAATCTGCTCTTCTGAAGTCTAGAGCAGTGAGTTTGCTATGCCCCCTCCTTGATGCCTTGAGGATCTTAAACTCTACCATTTCATGGTCACACAATCTGATTATTTTTAAGTATTAATAAATATTATTTGATATTAATAAAATTGTTAACATTAACAATATTTTTATATTAAATCCTCACAATGAACAGCCAGGATTTTTTATGAGAAAGACATGAGAAACTGTCAGAGGCTTTACAGAAGTCCACAGCCTTTCCTTCATCCACTAGATGAGTCATCTTGTTGTACAAGGCAATCAGGTTCATCAGGCAGGACCTGTTCTTCATAAGCCCATGCTGACAGGGCCTGATCACCTGGTTGCCCTGTATATGACACTCAAGGCGATCTTCTTCATGACTGTTCCTGGCACCAAGGTCAGACTGACAGGCCTGTAATTCCACGGATCCTCCCTTCAGCCTTTCTTATAGATAGGAGCCACCTTTGCTACCCTCCAGTCCACTGGGACCTCCCCAGACAGCCAGGACTGCTGGTAAATGATAGAAAGAGACTTGTCGAGTACATCTGATGGTTCCTTCAGTACCCTTGGGTGCCACCCATCCAGCCCCTGTGTTGTGATGTGGCATCCACTGTTTGTTCCTGGAGTCCATCCACACAGCATTGAAAAATCTATTTTTTTCATACCAGCTAATAAGCTTAACACCCTGTGAGACAAGCTGTATTTTAAAGACAATAACCTTCAAAGTGAGATCTTCTCAGAAGGTCACACACCACTCTGCTCAATTGGCACTTGTTAAAATCCAACAAGAGAAGATGATGACTTTGCAAGCAGGATTATCGCCCTATCAAAAATTGTTCATTCCTGGAAACTTCCACAAATAGCTTGACTCATCTCTGAAAAGACTTATGCCCCAAACATATTTCTTAGCACAAGGTAATTTTTGCAGCTACTTAATGTTTCACTGAGGGATGTTGAGCACCTCCAGCTGATGGTGAGCCAGTGCAAAATGAGAGTACTCAGTATATGACCATTAGTCTCCCAAATGGTATTTTGCTTGGAACGGTACAAGAATCTTAGTTTCTGTAAGAACCATTCCTGTGTGTTGGCTGCGAGCAAAGTCTCTTAATAGTTTATCACAACCCTAATTTCCCATTTAAATTAATGGAATAGTAGCACCATTTACTTCAGTAGCTCCCATAATATGTGTCATCATTTCTTGCATGAACTGCTTCCCACAGCTAATCTGCTACTGCACAAAATGACACCAAAAAAACTGCTTCTTTTAATAGTAATTAATGAAAGGTACTCAGCTGTACTCCCTGGAAAATCTGCCACTCTGCTATCTAGCAAAGATACTGCCTTTATTGATACACATCTTATTTGAAGAATTTGTGGGATTTTTGCCACCCTTGTTTGGGTTGGGATTTGTTTTTTTTATTTCTGGTAGTGCTTCTGCTGTCACGTATGATGCTTTAGAAAGTTGCTGCTCATAAGGGAATATATCACAGTATCACAGTCTCACAGTATCACCAAGGTTGGAAGAGACCTCATAGATCATCAAGTCCAACCCGTTACCACAGAGCTCAAGGCTAGACCACAGCACCAAGTGCCACGTCCAATCCTGCCTTGAACAGCTCCAGGGACAGTGACTCCACCACCTCCCTGGGCAGCCCATTCCAGTAGCCAATGACTCTCTCAGTGAAGAACTTTCTCCTCACCTCAAGCCTAAATTTCCTCTGGCACAGCTTGAAGCTGTGTCCTCTTGTTCTGGTGCTGGCTGCCTGAGAGAAGACAGCAACCTCCTCCTGGCTACAACCACCCCTCAGGTAGTTGTAGACAGCAATAAGGTCTCCCCTGAGCCTCCTCTTCTCCAGGCTAAACAATCCCAGCTCCCTCAGCCTCTCCTCATAGGCTCTCCTCATAGGGCTTATCGCTCATTTATCGCTTAGTTGTGCAATGGGACCAAGAATAGAGCGAATGCTGATAATTTATAATCCAAAATAAACCCAAAATTGCTCGACCTCAGAATAGTCAGCTACAGATGCTCGTTAATAGTGATTGCTTTATTATAATAATTGGAATTTAACTGCTTCACATCCTGAAAGACGTGGAGTAAGCTCAGTGATCACAGATTATGATATTATCAAGAAACAGTCATTTCTGGAGTGGTTTCTGTGTCAGAAAACACATCCATCACATGGAAAAAGAACTAGGAAACACTGAAATGAACCAAATTTATATGGTAAATTCCACAAGACTTTGAATATCATCTCGAAATGCATTACTGCACTCTTCAATTATTTTTACACCTGCAGGCTCCAGTCAAATGAAGGACTGTTTCTGTCGGGTTTTACCATTCGAGAAATTCTGCTTGTGAACATCAAATGTAATCCAGAGCCATTTGGCTTCAGGCTATTTGGTATAAAAGTGTTCTGTTTCATGTTAGAGGTCTGCTCCCCCTTGAGCTGGAGGCAATAAACAGATGCCTGAGGACTTCATGAGAAAATGAACCAGAGCCAAGAAACAAATTCAATGAGGCTTATTCAATCTCTGATTTATTGACCTGGCACTTCAGAAGATGCAGAGATCCTACTGTGACCATTGAAAGTAACGTGCACTGGAACTTCATATTTTCTCTCTATCCAAAGCACCTATTTGCTACGCAGCTAAATGAGCTATAAACACTTGCACAGCACAGGCTGCCTTTCTTCTGAATAAGACCTTCTTAGGGCATTCTTTATTCAGTAGTTACTGCACATGTAGAAGGTGTGATGGACAATGTAGCCTAACATAGCCTACTGAAAGTCATTGTTTGCAGAGTGACAACGTTGTTCAGTTTGTTCTAATTTTCTCCCACGTTCAACATTTGGATATAGAACTGTTCATTAAAAAAATAACAATCATTTCCTTTTACTTTTTTTCTCATAGCAGAGTTAAATGAATCTTAGGCAGAGACTAAAATAGGTCTGAAAAATACCAGCTTTCTAAGTCATTATCTCAGAGACTTGCAAATATGCAAGTCAGGATCCTTACTACCCTGTGGATCTCATCTGCAGAAGAAAGGAGCAGCTAAGGTACTTCACTCTCACAGCAGCCTGTCTTATTCATACACTAAAGATATGCTGCAGAGTTTTAAGGCATACCTTTGAGGGGTCCACATGTTCCTAGGGATTAAGAAAACTGGATGCAGTAATAAATTCTCTGCTCATTTAATTCCATCCAAGTCAACAGAATTAAGGCAGCAGAAGATGCTGCCTGTAGTTTTTAAGGTCAGGAAGATCCCAGCGTGCTGGTCTCTTACATGACACACACCAAAGAGCTTCCTGCCTGCAGAAGAAGAAATTTTTCTTTATGCTAAACAAGGCACAACTGTCAGCCTGAGTATTTCAGAGGGATGTGCAGTCGTGATTACAATTCCCATGCAGTTTTGAACTTGTCATTTTCCTAGGTGAAATATTCTCCTGATTAATAGGAGCGATCGTTAAATTGTTTCACTTTAATGCCAATCTTGATTTTAATAAAGATTTAATAACTGCAGACTCACCATCTCAGAAACACAGCTAAAAGAGACGTGAAGTGCTCATTATGTAAGGGTCACACTGCTTAAACCCAGAGTTAAGATAACAAGCTGGTATAGCATAAGCTTACATACACAGACTTAATAGTTGAAGAATGTTACAACTTATACTTACAGAAGGGAAATGGCAGCACTCACCAGTTTATTAAATACAGTTCATATGTGGACTCTGTAGGAAGTAAATTCACCTTATCAGGAAAAAGGAAGATATAAAAGGTATGTGATGGAAAAAAGTGGATTTGTTGCAAATAGATTGTAAAATGATGCTTGCTGTCATGAAGTGTAGTGATTACAGGTCTTGACACACTATTATTGCTTATTACATTAAAATTATTATGTTTACCTGATAGAGTACATGGTATTATCATAAAAGCAGGATGTTGCTATATCTAACCATTATTATTATTATTATTATTATTTCAACTCCTCCAACTCACTTGCAAGTCTTTTATAAAAAAGATATGTGCTCAATGAAATTTCTGGCATTTTCACATTTCTCATATTCTGTGTAAGACATGTTCAATAGCCTGGCAACAACTTGTACAACTTCCTCTTTTTCTAGAAGTATCATTTTAAACAGGCCTTCTAATTAGGTCAAACATGTTAAAAAAGTCTGGAAAGGCTGAAATCCTGCCTAAATGGGGACAGCTCCTCTTTGATGTGGTAATTAAGTTTTGGTAGAATTACAGCAATAACTGAGAAGCCTGGAGAGGATAGACAGAATATATTTAAATAGTGAAATGTTTTATTAACATACTAAGCAGGAAGGAAGTAGAAGGAGATGATCTAGCAGCAGAAAGAAGAAAGAGAGAAGGTGAAAAAGTAGAAAGCAAAAGAGGACAAAATTACTGTGACAGAAAAGAGAAAAAAAATATAAAGTAGGGAAAGACAAGGTGAAAAAACAGAGGTGTGAGCAAAGGAAAAAAAAAGGAGATGAGGAGGTGAAAGATCTGACTTCTTCCTAACTAGATGTTAGATGTAACTAGATGTAACAGTGTACATCTAACTAGATGTAACAGTGAGGGTGGTGAAACTCTGGAACAGGTTGCCCAGGGAGGTTGTGGAGGCTCCCTCCCTGGAGGCGTTCAAGGTCACACTGGATGAGGCCTTGAGGGACCTGTTCTAGTGAGAGGTATCCCTGCCTGTGGCAGGGGGTTAGAACTGGATAATCCTTGAGGTGCCTTCCAATCTAAACCATTCTATAATTCCATGATTCTATCATGTGGATGACAGAATGTGAAAGAAAATGAAATGGAAGCATACGACAGGTGATAAAGTGTGAAAAATGAAGTTTATTTAAAAAGGAACATGTTAGCCATAGCAGCATTTGGTAGGTGAGGAAATTCAAAGCAACAGTAGCTCAGGTGACAATCCTCTGCTAAAGCAAGGCTTTCAGTATCTTCTGTAGGACAACTAATTAATTGTCCAGATAATCATCTGCATATGCTTACAGCTTGACCACAGAACTTTCACCATCCTTTATGGTAATACAGCCTAACAGCACCTGCTTGAGATGCTGTTTCCTGTTGTTTCTCCACTGAACAGCCAGTGATCCAGGGGTTTTGCCATTCATATAATGTCATCTAATATGTTTTGCTGTTGCCAAAATCAGAACTCTGATCCAATAACTTTCAGGCTTCCAGATCATGGTCATGACCTGGAATCATCACAGGACAACAACACAATTGCTAGCTGGCAATCTCACCAGCAAAGCCATGTAACATACGCAATTTAAGATCCCTTTCTATGGCACCAGCCACATCTAAGAATGGTGCTGTGTGAAAAATACACAGCAAATTAACAGTATCAAAAGCTTAAAAAGATTTCCAGGCAACCATAATTTTGCATCATTCAGAGACCAGGTTTTGTGAGGGCACTTGTTTCTGACTTGGATGATTACAGCCTTGCTCCATCACCCATACACAGTAGGAACTGGAAGTGGGGTTACCACCTGCCTGCTCCATTAGTAGCAAGTCAATTCTCACTTTTGATTGTGTTTTACATTACTCTATGCTGGTGCCCAAGAGTGGGCGAAGAGAAATTTCAATAGGGAAACCTAATTGCTACTGCTTTATGATGTAAACTGGAAAAAAAATCATAGAATCATTTTGGTTGGAAAAAGCCTTTAAGATCATTGAGTCGAACCATTATCTAACTCTGCCAAGTCTGGTGCTAGATCATGTCCCTTGGCATCACATCTATGCATCTTTTAAAATCCTCCAGGAACAGCAATTCAACCACCTTCCTGGGCAGCCTACTCCAGTATTTGATAACCCTGTCAAGGAAGAAGTTTCTTCTAATATCAATTCTAAACCTCTCTTGGTGCAACTCGACCCCATTTCCTCTTGTCCTGTCACTTCTTACTAGAGAGAAGAGACACTCCAGTATAACCTTCTTTCGGGAATTTGTAGAGAGGAATAAGGTCTCCCTGCAGCCTTTTCTCTCCAGACTGAACAATCCATTTCCTCAGTCATTCCTCATAAGATCTGTTCTCCAGGCCTTCACCAGCTTTGCTCCCCTTCTCCTGGCCACATCAGCACACTGCTAGCTCATGTTCAGTCAGCTGTCAACCAACACCTCCACGTCTTTCTCCAACCACTCTTCCCCAAGCCTGTAGTGTTTCCTAGGGTTGTTGTGATCAAGTGCAGGACCCAGCATTTGTGCAGTCTCGTACAATTAACCTCAGCTCATTCATCCTAAGTGTCTCTGCACAGCCTTCCTACACTTGAGCAGAACACTCTCTCCCAGCTTAGTGTCATCTGGAAACTTACCGAGGAAGCACTCAAATCCTTCATCCAGAACATTATAAAGGTACTAAAGAGAACTGCCCCCAAAACAGTCCTGAGGAAAACCACTTGTGACCAGCTGCCAACTGGATTTTACTCTATTCACCACCACTCTGGGTGCAGCCATCCAGCCAGTGCCTGTGAGGGTCACTGTGTTAATTCTAAAATGCAAATAATTATAATTATTTGTACATTTATTTTTGCACATGTGCATTATATTATATGCTTGTAAATTTTAGCTTGCTGTACATATACAGCTTCCTCTGCTTCTAAGCCATCCGAGCTGGTCTGCTAATCTTATCTGGCAGTAATTTCAACCCACCACAGCAATCAAATACACTTGTATATTCTTAGAAGTAAACAGCACCCACAAAGAACCAATTCAAAAATATTTGTTACTCATTGTGAGTTGATTGAGGACCCCAATTCTATGTCTATCCAAATCAGTGCAAAGGTTGCAGTCACAGCACCGGGAACCGATGGTCTGTAAATGGAATCGTTCCCTTTCCAATGCAAATGTTGCATTCACCCAAAGGACTTTTGAAGTGATCTTTAAGTGCTCTGTTTTGAAAGCAAGCCAGACAGTCCTTCAGTCATCCCTTGAACTATCCTGTAGGATCCCACTATACATCCCTACAACTACGAATTTCAATATTTAGGTGCAGACCAAGAGGACCCTGCAGGCATTTTTAGTTTTTTTTTTTTGAAGTGTCCTGAAATGTGTTGACACAAGTTGACAATTAATGGGCTGACAACAGTTCAGAGTCCCAGCAATCACTGAAGCTAAACACACTTTGTACACACTTGTGTACAGGTCTTGGACTTGTTTTTCTCTGTCTTGTCTTGGTTCACCGACTAAAATGCAAAAAGGATTTTACAGATATCTAGTCCTCAAGTCAATCTTTGATAAGCCTGCTGGATACTTTTACAAGATTTCACTTTGGACAAAGACCCACAGAAAATAGTAACTTCTCTTCAAAACGTTGAACTTCATCTCATTCTCTGGAAATTAAGCTGTAACTCTATGGCACATTAGTGAAAAGAGCATGTAATGTACCTCTAACATTTCTGGTTTGTGTTTTGTTGCTGTATTTGTTAATAGATGGCATTTATTTTTCTTCTTAAGTATAGATGCTCTTTAAAGCTCACAGACCTTAATGACATTTCCATAACAGACAAAATCTGTGAATTATGATAGGAGTTCTGTAAGAGCAGCTAAACAAAATGATCCTAGAAAATAGTTTCAATGTTCCCCAGTTCATCAGATCTAAAGTCAGAAAAATGAAATCTCAAAAACAGCAGAAAGAAAAACACTGTTCTTTTACATTCTACAGTTTAAAACGAACAGAAAATGTCAGGCATACTTCATACACACAAATTAAAGCACCACATTTCTTTTAAACTAAAGGCACCAAATATAAAACAGCAGCATGCTGATTTTTGTCCTATGGTATTCAATAAATCAATAATGAGCTACATATTTACGAGAATTAACTGCCTTGCATTGCCTATTGATTCTCTACGGATCATGGTGGAAAAATACAACTAAAGACATACAATTACTGACCTCTGATGCCTTACAACTGAAGGATTTCTAAGAGCTTCTAAACCTTTGAAACTACTTCTTTAATGTGAAAATACAGTTATAGGAAGGTTAAAAGGGTAATTCATGTCTACACTACAAGTTAAAAGCAAATCTGCAAAGAAAGACAAGCATAGTCTGAGTCCCAGTCTGACGGTCTGATTCCAGGTCTTATGCTCTGTCTCCTAAATGTAGCCCTTCCCACCTTCACTGGTCTCATTAATATCCCATACTCCTACCCACTTGGAATTAAATTGCGATATTTCCCACAATTATGAGCTACCAGATGCTTTATGACAGAACTTTGATATTTTTGCTAGGAACTGTCTTTCAACAGGATTTGTCCAGCTCACCCAAGTGGAGTTGTTTTCAGAGAAACCTGTCCAGTTGTAGCAACACCAGTGTTAACTGTTTTGCAGAGGGACATTACTCGGGATCCAATTGTGCTAGTTTGAAGCTAGCTAGAATGTTTTGGTGAGAAGAACTAGATCATAGGTTGTGAAATTAAAACAATGGTGAGGTCTACTTCCCTCACAGCCTTGCTGAGATGTGTAGAAAGGAAAAGCAAAACATTAGTGATTAGTGATAAAGTCACTTTGCTTGGGCACTTGGCTCTGGGCTGTGCTCTCAGCTCTTTGACTGCTGGGGAGCTTGGTCTGCTGGCTGAACTCCATCTTGCTTTCTAACCTCACTCTCCATTTGCCTTGGCTGACTCACTTTGCTTCTTAATCCTCTTGGCTGAACCTCCATTCTTCCTTGGGATTGGGGTAAGGTTGAGAGGGGTAAGGGGAAGGTGAGGGGTTGGTTGAGAGCCCCTTCTGGGGACTCAGGTTTCTGGGAGGGGAGTTGTGTCTGTATTATCTTTTTACCTTGTATATTTCTGTATATATATCTGTATATACTGTAAATATCTGCTTGTAAATTGTGCCAGCTGTAAATATAAGCCTCATTCAAATTTCCAGAGCCGACTGAGTCTAGTCTGGGTGATTTCTAAAGTGTGGAGGGTGGGGAACACCCAAGCCATCACATCTTTTATTTTCTAGCTAGCTTCAAACTAGCACACCAGTACTGACCTTCAATGGGAAACTGAGCTCTACTCATTCTGAAAAATCAAAAGAACAAGTTGTTAATGAAGGGCTGCTGCAATATGCATGGTATTGCTCAGAGAAAGCAGAAGGCAGGAAAGTCATGTGAGCAACTTGGGACATAGGCTGCCCAGGATGGTTGTGGAATCTTCCTCTCTGGAGATATTCAAAACCTGCCTGGATGCGTTCCTGTGCGATCTACTACAGGTGATCCTGCTCTGGCAGGGGGGTTGGACTGGATGATCTTTAGAAGTCTCTTCCAGCCCCTGACATTCTGTGATTCTGTGTGCTGAGACTTTTTGGAGCAGATCAGCACCTATTTGGGCATCTGAAACAGTGGGCTTGCAACAGTGTTTGAACCCAGCAGCTCCTGCTGGCAACCCTGTTGAAAGTTTCAGAGCTCAGCCTTAAAGCTTCACTCCAAATTGGATCTAAACTTTTATGAGCTTCAATAAAGTAAGACACACCAAAAAATAGGCCAGGGAGGTTTTAAAGATTAAACCCCAAGAGTTTTCATTTTTATTTCCATGTCCAGATGTATTGTTGAGCTCCTTTGAGAAAATTCCACCCAAATAAGAATAGTTTTTCCAAGACATGATTTTATGGTAAGTTTCCTAATAACTACATGATGAGGTTCTCTCTCTTGTTGCTGCAATTCTCTTTGACGGGTACAAAAAAACATGTCTCTGCTCTTCACAGACTTTCTCACTTTCAGAAACGTGGTATCTTTGAGATACTGTAGGCAGGCATACTGAGGGAAAGCTGGTACAATTTCATAAGCCTAACTTCTTGAAGAAAATCCAAGAGTAAAGAATAAGCAGAAGCTGGAGAAGATTAGATAATAGGGACAATTTCTCTTAAAACAATATTCTCATTGCTCTGTTCAGATTTGGCATCTCTTTCCACATACTTCATGCTAATAAAAAGAAGGTTCTTTGCAGGGAAAAACGTATCTGCTTTGATGCTTTACTAAGCTCAGTGCAGAGGGGACTCATGACAATTGGGTAATTTTTATAATGAATTACTTGCATCACCCACTGCAGAAGACTGCTTGTCCCAGTACACTAGTGCTCAGCAATATGTATGAAAATGTTGGAGGTCTAAGCTCATAGATGAAGAATTTAAATTCTCAGGAGATGTATTTTCAGCTAAAGTGTTTTCTTTGTTAATATTTCAGATGTACAACAATTTGCTGAGGCATGCAGGGTATCTCTGTTAGAAAGAAAACAGAGAGAAACAATTAATGCGCCCAGTTTCATCTTCTAGTTTCCCCAAACTTGTTTTCTTCATTGTAACTAGCAAAAAAATCAACAGTAAGGCAGCAGCTGCTCTGAAGTTTCCTTAGAACAATTGCATAAAGTGAAATATTCACACTTTACACTGTTACACCGGCCAGTACAAACAATTCAGCCAACCGATGGGCTCCCCAGTTTAAGAGGGACAGGGATCTACTGCAGAGGGTCCAGCAGAGAGCTACGAGGATGATTAGGGGACTGGAGGGCATGGCTTATGAGGAGAGGCTGAGGGAACTGGGACTTTTTAGTCTGGAGAAGAGAAGACTGAGAGGGGATTTAATAAAGGTTTATAAACACCTGAGGGCTGGTCAGGAGAGTAGGGACAGAAGATGTCTTATGGAATGGAAGAGCAGACAGTGAGGTGGATCAGGAACTGGTTGCAAGATAGAGTTCAAAGGGTGGTGACCAATGGTTCAAAGAGCGGTGATCAATGGTGTTAGGTTCAGCTGGAGAGCTGCAACCAGTGGAGTCCCCCAGGGATCAGTGCTGGGTCCGGTGCTGTTCAACATCTTCATCAATGACATTGATGAGGGGGCAGACAGTGTCTGCTCAGCAAGTTTGCTGCTGACACCAAACTGGGAGGCTTGGTGGATACAGCCAAAGGCTGTGTGGCCGTCCAGCGAGACTGGGACAGACTGGAGAGCTGGGCACAGAGAAACGAAATGAGGTTCAACAAGGACAAGTGCAGCAGAGTCCTGCATCTGAGGAGGAGTAATAACCTGCACCAGTACAGGTTGAGAGGTGATCTACTGGAGAGCCGCCCTGTGGAGAGGGCCCTGGAAGTCCTGGTGGACAGCAAGTTATCCATGGGACAGCAATGTGCCCTTGTGGCCAAGAAGGCCAATGGGGTCCTGGGATGTATTAAGAAGTGTGTATCCAGCAGATCAAGGGAGGTTCTCCTCGCCCTCTACTCTGCCCTAGTGAGACCCCATCTTGAGTACTGTGTTCAGTTTTGGGCTCCCTAGATTAAGAGGGACAGGGATCTGCTGGAGAGGGTCCAGCAGAGGGCTATGAGGATGATTAGGGCACGGGAGCACTGCCTTAAGAGGAGAGGTTGAGGGACCTGGGACTTTTTAGTGTGGAGAAGTGAAGACTGAGAGGGGATTTAATAAAGGTTTATAAACATCTCAGAGCTGGGTGCCAGGAGAGGATGGACAGGCTCTTCTCACTTGCTCCCTGGGATAGGTCAAGGATCAATGGATGTAAGCTGCAGCACAAGAGGTTCGACCTCAACACAAGGGAGAACTTCTTTACTGTAAGGGTCACAGAACACTGGAACTGGCTCCCCAGAGAGTTTGTGGAGTCTCCTTCTCTGGAGACTTTCAAGAATGTGTTCCTCTGTGATCTGTGCTAGATTGTGGGGTCCTGCTCTGGCAGGGGGGTTGGACTCAATGATCTCTTTGGATCCCTTCCAACCCCTAACCTCCTGTGATCCTATGATAGCAACCTTTTTCTCTCCCAGAATAGTTTTTGCCATGTTTCAGTGCATTTCTGTGAAAGACTAATTATTGTGAATAATCAGTAAATATTTGTGGTGCAGCAACACCTCTGCATCCCAGCTGAGATTGTAAGCCTTCTATGAGAGTCCATGTAAGTAAAGACGGTCCCAGCTCTGACAGGTTTCCATTCTTTCCATTAAAACTGGCATAACAGAGAAAGGCCAGGAGAACAGCAGTGCTGTTTCTTCCTAATTTGCATCTGGGTGACTAAAGCCTATGAAATTTATAGAAATTAATTTCTAGTGGTAAATTACATAGGCAGTGATCTGTGGTTTTATGATAAGACCCTGTTAAAAGAGGGGAGAACTCAAACCTTCCACACCAGAGCATACCACTGTTGCTGGAAGTCCATCCTTTCTCAGCAATCTTGGAAGCACCCAGTTTCTTTGTTGACCTAAGGAGAGTGGTATGTGATTTGCCACACATTTTACCACGGTGTAGCTTGAGGTGTTTAGAGGGCTGTTTAAAGAGCACAGGAGTCTCCTAAGCACCCCAGCCTCCCTTCAGACCAGAAAGGAGATTACTAGGCTGTACATGATCAAACTGGGCATCAACATCTTTTTGCTCAATAGAGAGGAAAAAAAGCCTTATGAAGTTTTAATATTCCCAGAGTATTTCAGTTCTGTTTTCTAAGTTAGGACTGAAATCAATAATGCCAAGGGCATGAATGTCAAGTCTATTCTCAGTTTATGTTGCCAAACTTAACCTGCAAGGGGATGGGCAAGAAATCTTTCAGGGCATACTACTACATTAAGACTTCCAGCCACACTTGAGTTAAATTATGGGAAAGAAATTAGACATTTGAAGTGATCTCTAACCTTAACCAAATTTTAAAGGAGTTTTCAGTAAATAGTCTGAATATGATAGGGATGGGAAATGAGCTCAATTTCAGGGGCAATTCTGTTTAATATTTTTATCAATGATCTGGATAAAGAAACTGAGTGCACCATCAGTGAACTTGCAGGTGACACTAAGCATGGATGCAGTGTTGACATGCTTGAGGGTGGGAAAGCTCTGCAGAGAGACCTGGACAGGCTGGATTGATAGGCTGAGGTCAGCTGCATGTTTACCAGGCAAGTTTAACAAGGCCAAGTGCTGGGTCCTGCACTTGAGTCACAACAGTCCCAGGCAAAGCTACAGGCTTGAGGGAGAGTAGTTGAAAGCTGTTTAGCAGAAAAGTACCTGGGCATGCTGGTTGGCAGATGGCAGGTGCAAGCTTCTGCAGTGACTTCCCTCCCCACCATTTCCCCCTCCTCTTTTTCATATCAAACTTGTATTCTCTCAGAACTAAAGGAATAAATATTCACAAAATAAGGTGAAAAAAGAGGATTCAAAGGTGACAGAGAACAAAGTCATTCCTAACAACAGACTCATGAAGTTGGGAAGGGAATCTAACTTGTTCCTTGACATCAGATCAACGTTCTGTCAAATCTTTCAGACCAAACAACTGAGGGGTCCTGTGTCCAGCACTGGGGGAACAAGATACTGTCAGACCTTGGCAATTATCAAGAAACATGACCTATGTTTGTAGGGCTAAACTATCTTCTCCAGTTATATGTCTGGGCTGATTCAGTTTTTCTGCTGGCTTGTATAAAAGATTAATTTAATTCCAGTCTCCATTCATTTCCCTTGGGTTGAGGGAGGAGGCACAGTGACAGACCATATGCTGTACCAATACTAGCAAGTGCCAGGTATGCATCAGGATGGGTGTCCATGGAAGTTTGCCAGTTCTTACAACTTCTAGCTTAAAATTCTTCCATTACTCCAACTCTGGATCTCTACTAGGCAGTATTTGTCAGCTATTTTCTTGCATAGACAAATAGGGCTGTGATGAAACTCAAACAAGATTCAAATTCAGCCCTCCAGAGACATGTGTTACCGCAGAGGCACTTCACCACCAGTCCTTGTCACTGACTCTTCAATTTTCTGCATTTTACTCTAACCCATATTTCCTTCCTTTATGTAGCTGTCTTCCATTACAGTGATCTATGGATGTGCTCTGAGTGCCAAGCAAATACAGCTCAGCTAGGAAAGGCTGTCAAAATTACTGTCTCAAATTACATGGATTTCTGAGTTCCTTCTGAAAAAAAACCTCAAGATTCAAATTTATGGACTAAGACATCCAAAATCAATGCTGATTTCTTTTAAGATACCAAACAGAGGATTTGTGTACCTGATTTCTAAGCGGTCAGACATCCACAAACTGGTAGTGTATAGGCAACTGGGGGCAATAAAAGTACCAATTATCCCAAGCTAAGCTACCGTCAGTGAGTCAGATTTTGTCCAACTTCTTGTTGCTGAGTTACTCTGGTTTGCAATACTGTATGCACTGATTAACTCCACAAAGCAAAGGCATGTAAAAGAGTCACTGGCTTTCCTCATGAGTGTATGGTGGGTAGAGAAGGGCATGCAGCATGTCCATCTCTCATTGGTATCACCCAACCGCAAAATATGGAGCTTTTCCAGCCTTTGAGACCTTTCCACTCCTGATAGCTTGCTTGGCACAGTCTAGAAAGCTTGAGGCCACAGCAAAAGCAGCTCTGGGTTTAACACAAACAGTAAGTCCCACCATGGATTAAAGTGCACATGGTCTCAACAGGTTGGAATGCTGGATGAAAACTAACCACATGAAGTTCAATAAGGACAAGTGCAGGGTCTTGCATTTGTGGAGGAATAACAGGCACCAGTACAGGTTGAGGACTGCCCTGCTGGAAAGCAGCTCTGTGAAGAAGGACCTTAGAGTCCTAGTCAACAGCAAATTCTGCATGGGCCAGCAATGTGCCCTTGTGGCCAAGAGATCCAATGGCATCCTGAGGTGCATCAGGAAAAGTATGTCCAGCAGGTCTAGGGAGGTTCTTCTTCCCCTCCCCTCTACTCTGCCCTGGTGAGACCACACCTGCAATACTGTGTCCATTTTTTGGCTCCACAGTTCAAAAGAGATAGGGACCAGCTGGAGAGAGTCCAATGGAGAGCCACAAGGAAGACTGGGGGACTTGAGCATCTCTCCTATGAAGAGAGATTGAGAGACCTGGGGCTGTTTAGTCTGGAGAAGAGAAGACTGGGAGGAGATCTCATCAATGTGTATGAAAATCTGAGAGGTGGGTGTCAAGTGGATGGGGCTAACCTTCTTTACAGTGGTCCACAGCAATAAGGCAAGGAGCAAAGGGTACAAATTTGAACATAGAAGGTCTCACCTCAACATAAAAAGAACCTTCTTAACCGTGAGGGTGACAGAGCACTGGAACAGGCTGCCCTGAGAAGTTGTGGCGTCTCCTTCTCTGGAGACTTTCAAAATCTGCCCAGATGCATTCCTGTGTGGACTATCCTAGGTGATCCTGCCTTGGCAGGGGAGTTGGGCTTGATGATCTCTGGAGGTTCCTTTCAACCTCTAAGGTTCTGTGATTCTATGACTGCTGATAGTTGTCTATACATACACAAAGCATGCAAAGTCAAGCTCATACAGCTGTGTGTGAACTACAAAATTACCTGCTGGTCCAAAAATAATACATTTTTGAATTTTTAGAACTGCCTTGTTCTAGTTGCAACTTGACATTTTGTAAATGTTATCAGATATGACCAAGATTTTGCTCTAGCAGACCTCTGAATTATTGGATGTTTAAATTAATTGCTTCTGTCTTATTCAATTAATCCCCATTAATTATTTTTTGTTCTTAGAAATCAAGTGAAAATGTATTTCCTAGCAACTGAAAGTAAGGTGATACTTCTGATAGGCAACTTAGCATTCATAAATATTTGAGCACAGACAGAGCTTTGGGACTTCAGTCTGACTCTTGACTGGCTTGCTGCTACATGATGAAGAATAACCACATGCAAATACTCTGACTCTACAGATGTAAAAAGGTTCTGAGCTCACAATAACAAGACAAGAAAGTTAGATTTAAATGGATACATTTTCCTCAAAACCCCTATGTGTTTTTTACAGTGACATATTTCATAGAAAACCTTTTGCAGATTATCAATCCCACAGTCAGTTGCTTCAGTACCTGGACAAGAAGCAGACACAGGAAGCACGCAGCAGGTTGTGGCTGACCAACACATCTTCTTGATGAATAGGTGACAGTTAAAACAATTTAAACATTGGAACCTCTATCAACTTATTCATCAAGAAATAGTCCTACATGGAGTAATGGTCAGTATCTGCCTGATTCCATCCTTGTTTCTCCAGGTTTGAAATTGTCCAGAAGAAAGCTTTGATCCAGAGTGAATTGAACAGAGTCACCAGTCCACTCTGAAGCACAGGTAAAGAGATTTTTGCAGCTTTTTTGTGCTGCTGAACAAAATAGACCATCTCTTTCTTGTCTACTGTTACCTCTGAAATGTTTTTCAATGCTCCTCAGTACAAAATCCAAGGAGAGGTGTTAAAATTCCACTGAGTGAGTCATTTTAATATATACTAGAATCTTGCACTGGACAGAAAGCTGTTTGCAGGAGGAACATTTTATTAAAACTTGTGTGGTAGCCTAAAATGAAACAAAAAACTTTATGTAAACCTACCATTGGAGAGTCTACCCTCAGGTCCAGGAAGGAGCCTGACAGATTGCTTGTCTTTCTCGACTGCTGATGTTGCACCTGGTGAAAATGGTGAAAGCCATTTTAAGTGTGTAAAACCCAGAAAATGCAGAGAAGTTTGCAGTCAGTATAAACTACACTGGTGAGTACACCAAATCTGCAAAATCTTACAAGCAACCACAGGTCCTCCAAACACCGTAACTGTATCTGTAGCAACAAATTATATGTGCCTGGGGCCTTTCCTTGGCTCTGGAGCAGCTCCCCTACAACTCCCTTGGCCTCTGCAATGAACAGGTATCAGACAGGCAGCCTATGCCAAATCATCCACAGCCCACAGTAAAGCTCCACCTGCCTATGGGAATGCAAGTTGGTCTTGGCCAAAATGATGGTAAGGATCTGGTCCTGCACCATAAGTGATTCCATATGCTGGAACCTCTGGCCTGACACTGATCTAATATTACCAAAGTAGACAGTGAGTCCCAGGAACCAGGACTGCACCTAAAATTCTCTTCGCACTTCCTAAGTGAGGTATTAGTGGGTTATGACCTGGCAGCATCATCTATCAGGCAGACACCTGCTGAACTGGATTACAGATGACATGGCTGTTTCTGTGTTCTTGTTCCATTTACAGAACAAACCTCAGTATTTTAAGATGCTTGTGTACACCCAATCCTATTCAACCCCATCTAGTCCAATACAATTGTGCTGGTTTGAGGCTAATGGGAATATTTAATGAGAGAAATTAGGTCATTGGTTGTGAAAAGAAAATAATGATGATGTCTATGTCATTCATTGGTTTGCTGAGTGGGATAAAAAGCCAATGTAGGCACTCTTCTCCTGAGACGTTGTCCCTTTCACTTCTCTCTGTCTGGAATCTGTGTAGCTTGATCTAATCACCTTTCCCTCTAACCCCCACCTACTCTGACACCTCACCTCTAATTTCAGCAGCTCTAATTTCATAAGCTACAGGTTTCTGCTTTGTTTGTGTGTGGATTCTGAGATAAAAAGGGAGTTGGAAACAGAGAAGAGCTGGGCGTTAGCTTTGAGCCTTTCTGGGCAATTTGCTTTGTCCAAAAGGGATTTGGGAGTTCTGTATTATTTCTTACTTATATATAATTGCAAATACTTGTATATATTGTGTATATGTGCTTGTAAATTTCACAGTGCTGTAAATACAGCTTCGTCTTACTTCCAAAACCATCTGAGTTAGTCTGAGTAATTTCAAGTAGTGGGGGAGGGGAAAGATCCCTAACCCATTACAACAATCCTTTCTGAGATACTACTGGTGTGAAAAAGTGCAGTCTGGATTCCCCACTCTCCCCTGTGGGACATATATTCTGGAGATGAATATAGAGTGAATCCATGGAACAACTTAGAGTTTCCTACCACACAGAAATTGCATCAGTCTACAGCATATAAATTACATCAGTTCACACTTCCTTTAAGATTTTCAATCAGTGCGCTAAACTGAGCAGGGATAAGTAAACTTTGTTAAAGGGCTTTGGCAAACAGAGCCCAATGGAGACTGCCTAAGGAGCTATTGTTAAAAATGGGTTTTAAAATGAGTCAGGATTTCACTTTGCATCTTTTCAAAACAAGGTGGGGAAAACAGGAAGAAGATTATGGCAAACTGAGCATCACTGCACTACATTTCCTTT
The DNA here is from genome assembly GCA_013400475.1 of Tricholaema leucomelas. Classification (NCBI taxonomy): domain Eukaryota; kingdom Metazoa; phylum Chordata; class Aves; order Piciformes; family Lybiidae; genus Tricholaema lacrymosa; species Tricholaema leucomelas. The sequence goes on along the minus strand of WAAF01016159.1, from coordinate 129,651 downwards.
CTGATGTGTGTGTGGAGGTACCCTCAGATTTACAGCTCTCTGCTTAGTAGGGTTTATGTACTCAATATATCTATTTCCTGATATTTTTCAGAGAGATATGGTGCAGTGAACATGACCTTGTAAAAGACATATGACACAACAAGCAATTTTGAAAGGATAGTGTTTTTTCAGGGAGGCAATACATTAAAAAATGCATCTCCTCACAAGAAGCTGTTCACCTGTGCTGCACTGAGGAAGCCAAATCCTAGTGAGCTCTCCTGAAATGTTGGTGGAAGGGTGTGAGGGAGGACCCGGACACAGTGACTGCTTGGAGAGCATGTGGAAAGCACTGCTGCACCATGCTGTTACATGTACTCACGACTATCCCACTGCAATGTATGACATCAACCGTCTTGCAATTATTAACCTTTCAGACCAAGGTCAGTGAGGCTGCAGAACAAGTTTGCTACTCGGAGTTGATGGTAATCCCTGTCTGGTCCATGTCCCCACACAACAGGAGCTACATTCAGGGCAGTTGCCACTATCTCTCACCTTCATAGCCTGCGGCAGGGAATCCAGCTGCAGGGAGGTGGATGAGATGTGACAAAGGCACAGCAGGCTCACTTCACCTAGATCAGCTTCACACAGCAGTGCACATGAGTAAGCAAGATAAGTAGTACAGATCACAGCCTTGAAATCATGTTGGCAGCTACTAATATGAATGTATCACCTATCATCCATACTGACAGCACCATTGGAGGACACTGTCAATGTCTGCACACTTGAAATGTGAAAAGGCCCTGGTTTGAAGTGAGTTTTTCTTTCTTCTGTTAGCTGACTCTACTTTTTAGAAGTTTGGGGTTGATTTAAATTACATTTATGATCCGATAGTGCTCAGAAAGCCTGACCAGAACCAAGACTGTATCATACTGAAACTGTAAGCAAAGACTGGGAGGTGCCAGCTTAGTTAAAGGTTACTTCTGCCCTGCAAAACTTTCATTAATCATTTTTTTACTGGAAGGTAGCAATTCTATTTTTAGCCACATCTCTATTCTATGCATGGTTCATCAGCATGCCGCCTGGAATTAATATTTACCTTATTCTTAGCCTCAGTTAAGACAAGCAAGTGTCGTCTGGCCAAGTGGACCCCAAATGTGAAACATTCACCTTTGCTTCTTGACTTTTCCCTGCCACATGAGACATAAAGCCAAGGAGGCTTCTGTAAAACCCAAGAGCTACGAAGAGTAAGTGTACCTCCACTGCAGAGCAACAGCACTTCTCTGGTCCTGACAGGACAGCACAGAGTAAGGCAGAGGTAGGTAACTGCAAATTTCTGAGCAAGTTGAAGCTATGTTAGATTTCCTACCAAATCATCCACATTACAGGATCTCCATTTTCAAAAGGTTTCAGGCCAACAGATGACTGTACATTGAAGTCACTCCCATGAGTCAGACGGCACTTCTGCAGATGGCACGAAGGACACCCAAAAGGCTGAGTAGCATCTGACTCAACCATTCAGTCCATAAAGTACATGGCCTGTGGCTTGTATAAAAGGGAAATGCTCATCTGGGAAAAATATCTTCCAGCTTTTGAGAAGGGATGTCTTGGAAGGAGGACCAAGTGGATAACAGAAGTAGCATGTTTGACTACATGCACTTTTCACTCTGGGTCATATGAAAGCATAGTTATTTTTACCCAATAAACCAAGATCCAAGCTAAAAATGTCTTTTTGATTTGACAAGGGAATTGACATAGTGATTGACTGTCACTGTTTAGCATTGATGTGTAAGCACTAAGAACTAGAAGGGCACAAAACCTAACATAATAAAAATGACAGTACTTTTAATTACACATAGCTGTAATTTACACTTGAGGCAACTGAGAGTCTTGCCTTCTGGGATATATGAGACGAGGACAATGGAGGCAGTCTAAATAACAACCACAGAAACAGCAAAAACAAAATCATTACAGAGAATTTAACAGTTACGTGGTAATGGTCACAGAAAAAAACACTAAATTGTGCTTTCAACAAACCACTGAACATAAAAAAGGACTCATAATATTGTCAGATTACATCTTGTTGCTTAGAGGCAACGTGATGCGACCTGATGGATCACTCATCATCATCATGCCGTTCATCAAAATAAATATCCCCGATTTACATGAATATGTATCCTCCTCACACACGACTACCTAAGTATACACACAAAGATGACACAAGTATTTGTTGTATCACAGAAAAAAACAGGAGTTCTTTTTCCTTTTTTCCTGTTTTAAAGGAGAAGGACAAGTAATATTGACGTCAAGATTGGTAGCAAGGTCTACTGCATAAAACTGTGCTGGTGAATCAGTACAAAGGCATTAATGGCTACAGGGACAGTAAAAACACAGCAAGATGACATTTAAAAGAGAACTGTCTTTGTAATTAAACTGTTGATGTGCAAGCCTACAACAGAAAAAGTGATCACAGTAATCAGCTCTAAACAAAGACTGAGAATCAGAACAAACACGTCAATACCTACAGGCAGGGAGTACATTAGAAATGATTGCCACTGCCAGTAATCAGTGCTTGGAAATGCTGAAGTTGTCAAAAGGGCTCTGCGTTTGGTGACTGCACTTGTTTATCTATGTGCTCAGAGCACTCCTCTGTAACTCCTTTCTGCTCTCCAGATGAAGGCAGCGGTCCAGAGGAAGAGACTTTTTAAAAGCTAATTTAGTACAGATGTCAGCTAAAATAGCTGAATACCAAAGAAGGAGCCTCAACTGTGTAAGAGGGTTTGAGCTCTGCCCAGCATCTTTGTGTCTCTGGGGAGACTGGACAAAATATCTGCATTGCTGGAAAGTACCCACTGTGCACAGCAGTCGGTGTCCAAAGGGCACAGAGTTATTTATCCTACTTGCTTGAATCATGGCATTAAGGATGATACATGAATTCAAGGTCAAAGTGGTTTGTCCCTTGCCACTGCTATTGGACCTTTTCTTTTGCTGCTCTGCTAAAAACATTCTTCTTTACCAGTGTGGGAGATCAGTTCTTTTAAAATAACATGTCTGCATGCTTTTATCTTAACTCTTACTATGTCTCAACCTTTTCCTAACTTTTAACATCATTCCTCTAAAGAGAGCCCTGGGAAAACATGCAAGAAATAACATAGGCCTTAGAATGCTTTCAAAAGCAGAAGCATAGTTAGTACATCTCCTTCACCCATCCTGGAATTGTGAAGAGTTAATTTCCCAGATGTGTGGGTAAAACATCTGTATTCACCCTGTGCAGCTCCTGCCAGAGATCTCTCTTGGCAAAGATGCCTGCTGACCTTAGGTAGGATAAGGGATTCAATGAATACCTGCAAAATCATCTTCTAAAATATTTACACTAGTGGTTTTCTTTTCCATCTTGTCAGAAGCATAAGCAAATGAGAGTGCTCTGAGTTTAAAATTTTCCCTCCCTTCCCAGAATGCCTTTTCATTTAGTTCAAAGTACTTAATGATAGTATGGGTCTAGTGTCATTTTTTACAGAATCACAGAACACTAGAGTCCAATCCCCCTCACAGGGCAGGGTAGTTCACACAGGAATGCATCCAGGTGGGTTTTGAAATTCTCCAGAGAAGGACTTTTGTTGCTGCTTGGTGTACAGTCTTAAAAGATAACCCTCATGTGTATCTATACCAAAGAACAGAGTGATCAATGAGCCACCCAGAAAATGATAGTGAGGATGGGAAGAGAGAAAAATAGTCTTTTGAAACTATCACTACATTAATGAACTAATCTCACCACAAAGAGATAAAACCTTGAGATGATCCCAGAGGACAAAGCTACATGCGGTTTTCGTGTTCTTTGAACATCAGAGGTGGAGATTATGGCACAAGGTCCTCCATGGACCCATTCCTGCCAGGTTTCCACCAGCTCCACATTTACTCTTTGTGATCTCCTTTGCTACTTGGCAAGGCATATATCTAAGACTCTTTTTAAGATCAGTTGGTTCCATATACAGCAAAATCTCTCATCCTTACCACTAAGGAGCTCTGTATAGAAAGAGTCCAAAGCACACAGTTAGCAAGCACATTGGCACACACCTTGTGCTGCATCTCAGCCTGCAGTCTGAAAAGCAATCAAGTCTCCTCTCAGCCACCTCTAGAGCTGAATTTGCCCTGTCATTCCTCATGAGAGACAAAGAGGCTGACCCGGAAATGCCACGTAGTTGACATGAAAATAGGAGTTTTAAACTGAAGTGTCCTTCACTGCAGCCTCTCCAGCTAATTTAGATCAGGTTGTTGTGAATGACAGAGGAAACCTACTATTATTTTTCTCTCCTGACAGTACAAGGGTTCGAAAAATTACATGCTTCTAATCCTTCATTAGCTAGCGTTTTAAATTCCCAGGCTGTGTAGCTTGTGCTCAAGGAGAAAGTGACAAGAGAAGAGTTATAATCCCTGTGGCAAGAGCTGTCACCAAATACCTGCTGGGTGATAAATCCACTAGGCTTTTTCAACTAGCTTTTTTCACGCTTAAACTCCAGGGATGCTGCTCAAAAATACGGAAAAATAAATGAAAATGACACACAATCTAAAATTCATGGCATGTAGCATGACCTGTTTGTAACAACTGATATGTGATGTGCTCAGTCTTTGAAAAACCCTTCACATCACAGAGTAGAAAAAGCACAGACTGACAAGCTATATATTTTCCTAAATGTTTTTTCTTTCTCTCAGAAAATGTAGGTTGCAGCATTGCAGCTTCCTTAGAAACTGACCTTCTTTTGTAATGGACACTAAAACAAAGCTCTCTATGAAGATTCTAACATGTTAAAATGAAGCTAGTAGACCAGGCACCATATCTAATACTGTCCTCAAATTATCTTAAGTTCAATATTCAACAGAACCAACTTGCACTCACAACAGGCAGGCCAACTGCAAATGATTGAATTTTACAAATGAAAAAGCACGAGTAAAAATCAAAGATAACATCTTCAAGTACATTTTAGCTTGCTAAGCTGATAAGCATTATGATAAGCATTATGTGATTCATAGCATCTCATATTCCATTGCAATTGTCATGCATTTAGTAAAAGTTATGATGCCATAAGCAACATGACACTCACTGTGCACATTATGATCATGCCAACACAGAATGGAGTCTAATACCAGGCTGATGACAGAAGTTACTAGACTTGTGAGTCAGACTTTCTTGTTTGACTCAATCCAGAGAAAATATGTTAGGAGGCTGCAATGGTTATGTGGTTTTCAGATATAATCACATTGAAAGGAACCTCTGGAGGCCATCTAGTCCTATGATCTCATCCTATCAAAGGATGAGAAAAGGCCTCAATCTTCAATAGTGGGACAGGTTGTCTCCAGGACAACTGGCCTCCTGAACTGGCAGATGGAGTCAGGGACCAGTATAGTCCCCCTGTAATCCACGAGGAAAAATTAAGGGACCTGCTGAGCCACTTGGATCCTCACAAGTCCATGAGACCAGATGGGATACATCCTAGGGTACTGAGAGAGCTGGCAGATGAGCTGGCCAAGCCACTCTCCATCATTTATCAACAGTCCTGGCTCACTGAAGAGGTCCCCAAAGACTGGAAGCTGCCAATGTGATGCTCATCCACAAGAAGGGCTGGAAGGAGGAACCAGAAAACTACAGATCTGTCAGCCTGACCTCGGTGCCAGGCAAGGTCATGGAAAAGGTCATCTTGAGTGCCATTGCAAATCACCTACAGGATGGCCAAGGGATCAGGTCCAGCCAGCATGGGTTTATCTCCTTTTCTGATCAGTTTACCTGCCTGGTGAATGTGGGGAAGGCTGTGGATGTAGTCTACCTGGACTTCAGCAAAGCCTTTGACACTGTCTGCCACAACAAGCTCCTGGCAAAGCTGGCAGCTCGTGGCTTGAACAGATTCACTCTGTGCTGGGTCCAGAACTGGCTGGAAGGCCGAGCCCAGAGAGTGGTGGTGAATGGTGCCACATCCAGATGGCAGCTGTCACTAGTGGTGTTCCCCAGGGATCAGTGCTGGGCCCAGTCCTGTTCAACATCTTTATTGATGATCTGGATGAGGGGATTGAGTCCAGCATCAGTAAGTTTGCAGGTGACACCAAGCTAGGAGCAGGTGTGGAGCTGTTGGAAGGTAGGAGAGCCCTGCAGAGGGACCTGGCCAGGCTGGATGGGTGGGCAGAGG
>WAAF01016159.1:92091-123168 GCA_013400475.1 Tricholaema leucomelas | reverse complement strand
GTTGATTCTATGATTCTATAATGTGTTAGCTTGAAGCTAGCTAGAATGTTTTGTTGAGAAGAATTAGATCACAGGCTGTGAAAGGGAAACAATGGTGATGTCTACTTCACTCATAGGCTTGCTGAGAAGTATAAGAGCAAGAATCCAAACATAGATAAGACGGTCACTGCCTGGGCTTTGAGCTGCATTTCTCTCTCTCTAACCTAACCTGATTAATCCATCTGCTTCCTAACCCCCCTGGCCGACCCTCTATTCTTCCTTGGGCACAAGGCAACATCTGCAGTAAGGTAGAGAGGGGTGGGAGAAGGAGGAAGGGCAGTTGGGAGCCTCTCCTGGGGACTCAGGTTTCTGGGAGGGGTGCTGTGTTTCTGTATTACCTTCTAACTTGTACATTTCTGTATATAACTGTACCTATTGCAAATATTTGCTTGTATATTGTGGTAAGCTGCAAATATAAAGCTTCATTCAATTTCCAGAGCCGGCTGACTCTAGTCTGGGTGATTTCCAAAGGGGCAGGGGCAGGTAACACCCAAACCATCACATATGATTCTATGACCTTGCTCCAACAGGGTCACCTAGGCCCAATTACCTAGGACCAAATGTAAACAGTCTGCACAGTTCAATGGAGAATAAAAAACATTGTATTCCCAAACATACATTTATCTACCATACAGGTAGAGTTCAAGTGGCAACAAGGTCAGCTTTCTCAAGCTGTGCTATCATCTGCCTTTGACCTTGCCTGTGAGCAGCCTGCCCTCTGGGGAGCAGAGAAGGTTAACTGCATGTATGGGCTGATGTTCTCCCTCATTGCTTAACAGGGCAACAAATGTGTCAGATATGAGTGACTTCTTTTCCTTATCAAAATGATCTTATCATCAGGGACTGAACAGTGCAGGTTTTCTCATGGACCGCTATCTCACCCACATATCCTTCAGTCTTGATATTGCCAGCGTGGGTTGGAAAACTCCAAACTCAGAGTTTCTCAAGGTCAAAGAGGATTTTCTAGGCATTGTGCAAGAACTGGGTAACAAATAAACCGAAGCCTTTACACTTCACATAAACCAGCTTCAAATATCTAGTGGTTTAGATAGATAAGTTTTGCCAACTGATGTATCATCAAGGTAGAAATCAACAGCAACATCTTACAGAGTACCTTCTGCCACAGGATCTTCAAGCTCTCTGTAGAGCAAAAGCAAAACATAGAAACATAATAACATTAGCAGTGCTTGGGAACAATTTCAGTGTACCCCATAGAGAGTTTTTATGTCCTCTGATTAGTCAGTTATCCCCTTGAAAAGCCTTTTTAATTTTTTTTAGATACATAACTTTATGGCAATTACAAATAGACTTTTTAATTTCTGTCATTGCACAAGGTTTCAAATCTCTTTGTAGCATGAAGACTGAAAACTATAATATATACAGGTCTGGAAATCTGCTGATACTGACTGCTGTGAGTAAGGTACACACAACTCTCTTTGACAAAAAGATAACCAAGTTTCAAAGCACCTCGCCTTGCAGCTTCTAGATTCCTCAGGAATTGATTGTGAAAAGAAAACAAGAGTCTCTAGTGAACCATGTTGAGTGGAAGGCTTACTGCTGCTATGGTCAGTGAATAATGACTGTGGCAGCAAGTTAAAAGATGTACTGTCAGTAAGGCAGTGTCTGAGCATTCCCCTGCAGGATTACTCTAACACTACAGGTGGCAAGAGGATCTGAATACAGAAGACTCTGAGAGAGATACATATATAAATGTACAGAATCACACACACACACAGAAACATGTAAAATATATTCTACCATATATATTCTCTGCTATGAGGACAGGCTGAGAGAGTTGGGGCTCTTCAGCCTGGAGAAGAGAAGGCTTCCAGGAGACCTTATAGTGGCTTTCCAGTATCTGAAGGGAGCCTACAGGAAAGCTGGGGAGGGACTATTTACACGGTCTAGTAATGTTAGGATGAGGGGGAATGGGTTTAAGCTGGAGGAGGGGAGATTCAGACTGGATATTAGGAGGAAGTTCTTTACAGTGAGGATGGTGAGACACTGGAACGGGTTGCCCAGGGAGGTTGTGGATGCTTCCTCCCTGGAGGTGTTTAAGGCCAGGCTGGATGAGGCCTTGAGCAACCTGCTCTAGTGGGAGGTGTCCCTGCCTATGGCAGGGGGTTGGAGCTGGATGATCCTTGAGGTCCCTTCCAACCTAAACCATTCTATGATTCTATGATCATTATTCTATCGCATAATTGGATTGTTCTATATACATTAATACAGTTCCTGAGTAATTATATTGAAATCAGAACTGTTCATGTAGTAGAGTGTTACTGATTCAGTGTAATTTTCATGTGCAGAATGCATACCAGTAAAATGCCTGGAACAATAATATCAAGAATCCAACTTGATTTCATGAAATAACCACCAAAGAATCAAATTTAGTAGTGTTCATAAAGCAATTTCCTATTCTTGTCTAAACATGTGTCTTTCATCCAATGAAAAGCTTCTCTGAATACTGAGTCCCCTCTGAAGTCCACAGAAAGACTTTGGTGGTCCTTCCTCTGAATAGATCACCTTTTTTGAATAAAGAACACTGCCAAGTGCATTGATTCCAAGTCTACAGTCAGAGATTTAGAAGAGGGCAGCGGTTTCCCATAGATGACACTTTTCTGCACTCATTTCAGTAACGCAATCAGAGAGCCCTCTTCACAGGTCAGTGGATGATGAGGTTTCTTCATGAGCACTTTTCACTCCACTGAGTAAAATGATCACCAGAAAGTCAGACTGGGATTCATCTGAGACAACTGTCTGAGACAGTCACCCTGCACTCCTTTTTAAGTCCGTTCATATAGACCAGCACTTTCTGAGGATGATTCAGCTGATCTGATTTATCTGCCTGCCTCAGGATGACATTTGTTGTCTCCACTGTCTGAAGGATGCTTACTTCTATCTTTCGACTGTAAAGTAACTGGCTAAGGTCTATTGCAAGATGTTTCAGTTACTTAACAATGTGGTGACTAGCAACGATAGACAGCACAGCTTGCAGTTTGTGAACGGTTGCCACATGGCACACTACAGATCCCCAGAGGATCGTGGCTCTATAAATCAATCCAAAGGGAAGTGACTCTCAAACACACCAGGTACTGGTTTTTGACAAAACAATGCTAATCGATTTGCAGAATGGTTAAAGAGGACACTCCCACTCCTGCAACACAGCTGTGGAGATCAAAGCTCAGAGCTTTTGTGACAAATTGCAGACACACTTAATTTTTTTTTTTCATTACTGCTCCTATCTAGAGGGAAATGTAAGTTACCTACTCAGGAATGATCATTAAGAAATACAAAATTGGAAATTATTAGTTAAGCAGCCACTGTGCTAGAGTGACCTAAGGATTAGTGTAGAGCAAGAGATGAAGGTGAATCAAAAATGCCCTTTCTGTTGTGAAAAAGACATAAAATAAAAACGGCACTGTAGCTTGAAGATGCAAAAGGTAATGAGCACTGTGATTCATAAAGAGGTGAACAGAGCAACAGAAATAATCAGAGGTCTATAAAATACATCATATAAGGAAAGACTGAAGGAAGTCTGATTGCTTACCCTAAAGAGAAGACTGAGAGGAACATAATAAAGCTTTCAAGAATGTAAAAAGGAGAGAGAAAGTGACCAATCTTTTCCAAATCTGCTTTGGACTGAGTATTAAAAATAAAACCCAAACAAACAAAACCACAGAAAAACAAACCACCAAAACCCAAAACTTGCAGAACAGAAGATTTAGAGACAGAGAAGGGAAAGTATGTAGCATTAAGCACAGTACAAGATTGAAATATAAGGAAAACTGCATTCAGAGATCTTCATGAGCATGGTGCTCAGGCATTGGAATGGACTGCTCAGGGACATGGTTGAGTCACCAATGCTGGATGTGTTTTAAAGTCGTTTGGATGTGATGCTTGGGGCTATGCTTTACGGTGAACCTTGCAGAGTAGAGTTATTGGTTGGACTTGGTGATCCTGAGGGTCTTTTCCAACCTAAACATTTCTGTGATTCTGTAATGTCTGATCCAAGCATGGCAAAAGCATAGGAGAAGACCAGAAGAAACAATCACCTGCCTCACAGGTCTTTTTCAGGTTTCCACAGTGCTCAGAGTGTGTGGTCCCTTTCATAGATAATCAGTATTAAGTGACAGTCTTCTCTTGGACATTCGTTAGAAGATAGCACAGAAAGAGACAACTTCTCTGAGGGGCAGAGATTGCTGTGGGATGCTCATGGTATAATGAGCAATTCACTGTAAGTCCCTTGTGACAGGACTATTAGCATTGCACAGGATCTACCCCTCTTCACCAGGTCCTCCATGGAGAATGTGTCACACCTTGAGATACTTCACCTGCAGAGGTTAGCTCAGTTAGCTGCTTCTGCTACTGATGAGACTTTTTCATTGGTTCTTGACTAAAGCAGAATTCAGACAAATAATCACCACAAAGTATGTAGTGACAGATCCCACAGTTATGAAATAATCAGCTCAGAAATAGCTTAGATCACAAAAAAAAAGGGGGGAGGGGAAAGTCCCACACAAACAAGGTACAAAAAGATGGAAATAACCTCTTAAGTGTTATTTGACATCTCTCCCTTAAAATATGAAAGTACTTTTGAAGTACAATGTTAACTGCATACATTATCATATAGTAAAGAGATGAAGAAATAAATATTTAGGCTATTTTAAAAGTCTGTGCTGGAGAGGCATTTCTTGCTAAAAATGTCATTAATCAGCAACTTCACATTATTAGCTTCTGTGATGGTTTGGGAGTTACCCACTCCACCCCCCCAACAAATTCAAGAGACTAGATTCAGTCAGCTGGAAGTTAAAGAAGCTATATTTACAGCTTAGCACAATGTATAAGCATAAATATGTACAATATACAAATATTCACAATTAAATACAAGTTAAAAATAATGCAGAAACACAAAAATTCCTCCTGAAACAGTCAGAGTGCCCAGGAGGCTCCTGAACCAAACCTCCCCCCACTCCTCCCTCTCTGTCCCTTCTTTCCCTCCTCTCACAAAATAACTAGATCGATCCCTGTATAGCTCACATGATACATCTGCAGAGATTTGAGGTGAGACATCAAAAAGACAACAAGNCTGTGTCCCCTTGTCCTGTTGCTGGTTGCCTGGGAGAAGAGACCAACCCCCACCTGGCTACAGCCTCCCTTCAGGTAGTTGTAGACAGCAATGAGGTCTGCGCTGAACCTCCTCTTCTCCAGGCTAAACAACCCCAGCTCCCTCAGCCTCTCCTCATAGGGTTTGTGTTCCAGGCCCTTCACCAGTCTTGCTGCCCTTCTCTGAACACATTCCAGCACTGGTAAAAAGGGTTAGATTGAATTAAAGAGTTAAGGCAGATGCAACCACACAGACCACCAGAGAGATGAAGAACAAGTGAGAACTAACTGAGCAGTGTGTGAGGAGTGCCTTATATTTTGACTACTTGTGTTTCTCAGCAGAAGAATGAGTGATATAGGTCACCATTATTTTTCTTTCTTCTCACAGTTAAGATTATAATTTATCTCAGTAAAATACTTCAAACCAGCACAGCCTCCCCATAGACTGAGCTGCAGCTCAAGCCAGAGCAAGTCTCCACTAACCACAGCTTGAGAGATTGCCTTCACTCATCACAAACATCCCTTTCAATTGCCAGGGTTCCCGATAGGGGAAAACATGCTGGAAAAGAATATTTTTTGGCTGTTTTGCTAACTCTTACTATGACTTGGAAATAAAGAGATACTAGTCAAGTGTGTTATCATGAACCATGTCTTTATAAGCCATAAACCAGTCTGAAAGAAAGCCATAAACCTGTCTGACACTGTGACCATTCTTCCCTAGCTCCATTTCCTATTCCAGCATGTCTGTACTAGTAGCTTTGCCAGATGGACAAATTCTCCTTCAGTAGTTTGACCCTTTTCTCACTAGAAGTACAGAAAGGTAGACCATTAGCTAATCTTCAACTTCTAATCAAGTTTGTAGGCAATCCAGTGAATTATTTAGCATCTCCTATGCCAGTAACTTATCATAAGAAGCAGCAGAGCTCTGCTGGATCAACACCAGCTGCAAAACAGGAGGAACAGTCAGTCTGGATCTCAGGAAGCACAGATGAGTGCCATCTTAAGGAGTTCCCCTTGAAAATATGAGAGGAGCAGTCACAGTGACTGAGATGGTTTCAGGCTTTGGCTTAGCCCAACAGACAGCTGTGGGACTCCTATGAAGAAAGATCGAGATGACTTAGGGCTGTTTAGCCTGAGAAGACAAGGCTGACAGAGATCTTATCAACATCTATAAATGTATCTGAGGGACATGTGTCAAGATCGCAGGATATGAGAGATTGGAAGGGACCCAAAGAGATCATCGAATCCAACCCCTCCACCAGAGCAGGACCATACAATCCAGCTCAGGTCACAGAGGAATGTATCCAGATGGGCCTTGAAAGCCTCTGGAGAAGGAGACTCCACAGCCTCTCTGGGGAGCCTGTTCCAGTTCCCTGTGACCCTTACAGTAAAGAAGTTCCCCCTTGCATTGAGGTAGAACCTCTTGTGGTGTAACTCACATCCACCGCTTCTTGTCCTATCCCAGGAAGCAAGCGAGAAGAGCCTGTCCATCCCCTCCTGAAACCCAACCCTCAGATGTTTATAAACATTTATTAAATCCCCTCTCAGTCTTCACTTCTCCAGACTAGAAAGTCTCAGGTCACTCAGCCTCTCCTCTTAAGGCAGTGCTCCCGTCCCCTAATCATCCTCATAGCCCTCTGCTGGACCCTCTCCAGCAGATCCTTGTCCCTCTTAATCTAGGGAGCCCAAAACTGAACATGATACTCAAGATGGGATCTCACCAGGGCAGAGTAGAGGGGGAGGAGAACCTCCCTTGATCTGCTAGATACACGCTTCTTAATACATCCCAGGACCCCATTGGCCTTCTTGGCCACAAGGGCACATTGCTGTCCCATGGATAACTTGCTGTCCACCAGGACTTCCAGGGCCCTCTCCACAGGGCGGCTCTCCAGCAGATCACCTCTCAACCTGTACTGGTGCAGGTTATTACTCCTCCTCAGATGCAGGACTCTGCTGCACTTGTCCTTGTTGAACCTCATTTCGTTTCTCTGTGCCCAGCTCTCCAGTCTGTCCCAGTCTCGCTGGACGGCCACACAGCCTTTGGCTGTATCCACCAAGCCTCCCAGTTTGGTGTCAGCAGCAAACTTGCTGAGCAGACACTGTCTGCCCCCTCATCAATGTCATTGATGAAGATGTTGAACAGCACCGGACCCAGCACTGATCCCTGGGGCACTCCATTACTTACAGCTCTCCAGCTGGACTTGGCACCATTGATCACTGCTCTTTGAACTCTACCTTGCAACCAGTTCCTAATCCACCTCACTGCCTGCTCCTCCGTCTCACACTTTCTGAGCTTGTGCACTAGAGTATCATAGGAGACAGAGTCCAAGGCCTTGCTAAGGTCAAGGTACATCCAGTGGTCTCCCTGAATCTAGCCATTCAGTTATGTCATCATAGAATGCTATCAAGTTAGTCAAGCATGATTTCCCCTTGGTAAATCCATGCTGACTACTCCTGATAACCTTCTTCTCTTCCAAGTGCCTTGAGATGCCCTCCAGAAGGAGCCACTCCATCATTTTTCCAGGGATGGAGGTGAAGCTGACTGGCCTATAGTTCTCTGGAACCTCTTTCTTGCCTTTTTGAAGACTGGAGTGACATTGGCTCTCATCCAGCCCTCAGACACCTCTCCTGTCTGCCACAATTTGGCAAAAATGATCAGGCAGTTCTCTCAGCACCCCTGAGTGCATCACATCAGGGCCCATGGACTTGTGAATGGTCAATTTGCACAGCAGGGGGACAGGCTCTTCTCACTTGCTCCCTGGGATAGGACAAGGAGCAATGGATGTAAGTTGCAGCACAGGAGGTTCCACTTCAACACAAGGAAGAACTTCTTTACTGTTAGGGTCACGGAGCACTGGAACAGGCTTCCCAGAGATGCTGTAGAGTCTCCTTCTCTGGAGACTTTCAAGGCCTGTCTGGATGCATTCCTCTGTGACCTGAGCTAGATTACATGCTCTTGCTCTGGCAAAGGGGTTGGACTCAATCTCTTTGGTTCCCTTCCAGCCCCTGACATCCTGTGATCCTGCTTCCACTCCCTTTAACCAGTTGACCCAAGGCCTTGAATCTCAATATCCTTCAATTTTCTTCTTCCAAGGTCATCATTGCCTATCTGGAAGGTTAACAATGGGTAGTGGGCCATACCAGGGAGGGAATCCTTCTTATCACATCCTTGACCTGGGCCCCAGTACAGAGCAGATATCCCTTTGGAGTGGGCTGATAGCCTCTTTTTGGTGGTGTTCAGTGACCGGACAGTGAACAGGTACAACCTAGAACACAGGAGGTTCCACCTTGAGCATATGGTGAGGGTCACAGAGCACTTGAAGAGGCTGCCCAGAGATGTTGTGGAGTCTCCTTCTCTGGAGACTTTCAAAATCTGCCTGGATGCATTCCTGTGTGGCCTGCACTAGGTCATCCTGCTTTGGCAGGTAGGTAGTACTCAATCTCTAGAGATCCCTTCCAACACCTAACATTCTGATTCTGTGATTTCCCTTCTGATTTCATCAGGATAGCACCTTTGAAGACAGCCTCAGGCAGCACCAGGTCCATGGTACATGGCAGGAAAAGAGGCAATGTTCTGCAGTCAGGCAGTCATGCTCCTTAGCTTATCCCCTCCTTCTTCTGCATGGAGTGCAGCCCTGTTTGAGAGGGCACAGGGACAGCTACCCTGCTACAGCTGTCATACTGACGGCTCATGGAGAGAAGAAGGGAAGCTCTCTCTCTAGTGAAGACACTCTGCCTCTTCCCAACACACCATCTCACACAACGGGGAGGACCTGTTGACCTTCAGACTCCAAATGGCCTCACCCATCAGCATTTCACGCTTATAAGGAATTTTGTTCTGTATTTTAATTCACAATTTCCTTGAAATATTTTTTTTCCCTCTAGAAAGGTGTGAGTCAATCAAGCTGCATGATTAAAAGGTTCACACTGTAATGGCTGAGACTGTTTCAGGAAAATTATGAGATATACAGGACTTGAAAGCTCCCATCATTTCTTATGACATATCATGCCCATTTTGGAGGCTGCAGATCGCCCTATGTGCTCCCTGCAATGTAGCAACATGGACCATGAAAGTCCTTTTACCTCCCAAAGATTTAAGTAAAAGTCAAAAGCAGTGATTTCCACACATGAATCAAAAAAATCCCAGCAGTGTGATGGCTGTACCTCAGCTGACTTTGAAATGTAGGGTTCTTCACCTCTGGGTTGCCTCACTACTTAATCACTGCAGACTGCACAGTAGGAGATATATATCAAAACTATATAACCACAGGAAAATAATTCAATATCTGGCATGCTTCTCCTGGTAAATGCAAAGACTTTACCCCATAGGTTAGTGGCATGGTGTAATGTGGAACAGGTGAAGTTACAACTACACCATCTTATGGGGCAAGGCCTAACTTCCAATGTGTTGACTTGCATAGCATCTACAGCCTGGACTGCAGCCACACAGCTCTCCAGTCTCCTCTGAGCTCCTCCAAGGGGCAAGAAAGAGGGAGGTGATTCAAACCCCTTGTCTCCATGAAATAAAGCCTCATCTTGCCATTACATTCTCCTGTCCCTCTACTCTGCCCTGGTGAGGCCACATCTGGAGTACCATGTCCAGTTCTGGGCCCCCTAGTTCAAGAAGTACATAGAACTGCTTGAGAGTCCACCACAGAGCCACAAAGATGATTAAGAGAATGGAGCATCTCTCTTACAAGGAGACACTGAGGGAGCTGGGGCTCTTCAGCCTGGAGGAGACTGAGGGGTGAGCTCATCAATGTTTATAAATACATAAAGGGTGAGTGCCAGGAGGATGGAGCCAGGCTCTTCTTGGTGATGCCCAATGACAAGGGGCAATGGGTGGAAGTTGAGGCATAGGAAGTTTCACTTAAACATGAGGAGGAATTTTTAACCTGTGAAGGTGACAGAACATTGGAACATGCTGCACAGGGTGGTTGTGGAGTCTCCCTCTCTGGAGATATTCAAAACCCACCTGGACGTGTTCCTGTGTGATCTGGTATAGGTGATCTGCTGTGGCAGGCGGGGTGGACTAGATGATCTTTCAAGGTCCCTTCTAGCCCCTGACATTCTATGGTTCTGTGACTCAACCCCATCTACCAAAGCAAATAAAGATAGCACTACACAACAGCCAGCTCTGATCTCCATAAAACATGTATCTGTGTTAACTTATTACCAGAAAAGTGGCAGATTTTCACATTAACTTGTGCAGAGACACAGAGTCTCTTCTGCATCGTGGGTTTATGGTGTGGGATCCTGATAGGTGACAACTACGGCACACTCTTGTAAGTTGCTTCAGGTTCCTAAAGACCCACCAAATTCAGTGGATACTGAATGGCTTCTGCTGCCAGCAGGATGCAACCTTTACTGCAAGGTTTTGCAGTCATGTGTCTTAAGGCTAAATAAAGGCTAAATGACCATTCAGGTAAGTCTTCAAGAAATAAGGTCCTGTTTCAGATTCAGATTCCACTCACCCCCAAAAATGTAAAGCATAGAAATAAAAAAGTGCAAAAAAATACTATTGTTTAACTGGTGTCTGTTAAAACACTCTGATAAAACATCCAGTGCACTTTTTTCTTGGAAATAATAAGTATATGTTATACATCTGCATCATATAAGGTATGTATATAATCCTTATTATACATTTATTATCTAATATGTGTGTGTGTGTTTATGCACATACACTCATCTACAAAGTCTAGAAGTTAAAGAGCTGTCTGTTTGTAATGCTATGAGTCTTATTAAGATCATAGCAACAAGAAAAATGTAAATATAGACTGCCTAAACAGAACACAAACTTCAGCAGAACAAGTTCCAGCAATCCCAGCATCTTTGCAAGAAAATAAGTGCCTTCAAAACCAAATTAAGTCCACGAGAAAAAGTGAACTGCTTCCTCTAAACATGATCACAGCTATCACTGACAAGATGTGCACAGCTGCACAAGCCACGAGACAAAATCTAAATAACTATTCCAAGCTTAGTAAGAGATATTAAGAATGCATATATGGAAAAAAAAAGAAAAGGCAGGAAACTACTGTAGACTCTCCACTGGCCACTTATGAATTTTCTGTATCTCTCAGAGATATAGTTTAATGTTTTTCCTTGAAAATAGGGATTTCCTTCATGCTGTTTCAGGCTTAGCTTCATTATCAAAGTGTTACATTTTGTTCTTTGAAAAAAGTATGGTGTCTTGGACCCTCCACAGATGCTTTAGCTAGACTCTTCTTATGCTGCTAACATGAAAGCTTAGAGTACATGGCCAAGAATCTGTGATAATTTCAAGAATGTTCATGGGTTTTAGATGAAGAATACCTGGCATCATCTCAAACTAATGGCAAGATGATTTGTAAGCCCCCTCTATTTGTGTGGCTAAGGGGATTACCGACTACACAGATGTGAAGTTTCCACCTCAAATGGAAGATATATTTCTGAGTGGGAAATATACCATATTTGTTATGTGCCATGTTCTGGTGCCTTCCTTAGAGGCATCTGGTACTAGATCACAGCATGAATCTGGACTATGCTGATCTTGGTTCCCATCCAACCTGGCAGTTCTTGGGTTCTGGCAGCTTTTTGCTCCCCTCCTAGCACTGTGAAACTGCTGCTTTCAACTGCATTGTGTGGGAGAGAGCATTTCTTTCTGAAAAATTAGCCATCTCTTCATGTTGAATCTGTTGCAATGTCAGGCCCATCTCCAGCAGGGTAAGGAAATTATTTCAGTGTAACAGTTAGTGATGCCACAAGATCAAATGCTATAAAACACATTCCTAGAAATATGTTACTTTCAAGTATAGAACATCCAGGCACACCTTAATCATTCTCCCTTATGTAAAATGGTGTTATGGTGCTAAGGCTAGGATTACTTTTTTTTTTCCTGTTGATGCTCTTTCAAGTGTCTTGTAAAGTATTATGCTGCCAGCCATGAAACTGGCCACTGGCAAAATTGTACAGAGTGCTTAGCTTCATCTTAGTGAAGATCAAGTTTGTGATCACCTGAAGAACCTGAAAGGGTTCAAGTCCATGGGACCTGATGGGATACACCCACGGGTGCTGAGGGAGCTGGCAGATGAGGTTGCTAAACACCTCTCTATGATAATCCAAAAGTGATGGCAGTCTGGTGAAGTCCTCACTGACTGGAAAAAAAGGAAACATAACTCCCATTTTCAAAAAGGGTAGGAAGGAGGAGCCAGGGCACTCCAGGCCAGTCAGTCTCACCTCTGTGCCCAGCAAGATCATAGAGCAGATCCTCCTGAAGGCACTACTGAAACAGAAGAATAGTGAAGAGGTGATTGGCGACAATCAGCATGGCTTCACCAAGGGCAAATCCTGCCTGACAAACCTGGTGGCCTTCTGTCAACAGGTCACAACATTCATAGATGAGGAGCGAGCAACTGATGTCATTTACCTGGACCTGAGCAAGGCCTTTGACATTGTCCTGCACCACATCCTGGTCTCCAAGCTGGTGACACATGGGCTATACATGCCTAGATTATGCTAATGTGTAAGCATGTGCTCTATGCTCAAAATTATATAAACAGAGGCATAACCAGCAATAAAGGTCTCCAGTTGGATTCATAGAATCATAGAATCATAGAATGGTTTAGGTTGGAAGGGACCTCAAGGATCATCCAGCTCCAACCCCCTGCCATAGGCAGGGACACCTCCCACTAGAGCAGGTTGCTCAAGGCCTCATCCAGCCTGGCCTTAAACGCCTCCAGGGAGGAAGCATCCACAACCTCCCTGGGCAACCTGTGCCAGTGTCTTACCACCCTCACTGTAAAGAACTTCCTCCTAACATCCAGTCTAAATCTCCCCTCTTCCAGTTTAAACCCATTCCCCCTCGTCCTGACATTACCAGACCTTGTCAATAGTCCCTCCCCAGCCTTCCTGTAGGCTCCCTTCAGATACTGGAAAGCCACTCTAAGGTCTCCTCGAAGCCTTCTCTTCTCCAGGCTGCAGAGCCCCAACTCTCTCAGCCTGTCCTCATAGCAGAGCTGCTGCAGCCCTCTGAGCATCTTCGTGGCTCTCCTCTGGACTCGCTCCAGCAGTTCCATGTCCTTCTTGTATTGGGGACTCCAGAACTGCACACAGTACTCCAGGTGGGGTCTGAGGAGAGCAGAGTAAAGGGGGAGAATCACCTTCCTTGCCCTGCTGGCCACACTTCTCTTGATGCAGCCCAGCACACAGTTGCTGTCTGGGCTGCATGTGCACACTGCCGGCTCATGTTCAGCTTTTCGTCAACCCAGACCCCCAGGTCCTTTTCCTCAGGGCTGCTCTCCAGCCATTCACCACCCAGCCTGTATCTGTGCCTGGGATTGCACCGACCCAGGTGCAGGACCTTCCACTTGGCCTTATTAAACGTCATGAGGTTGGCCTGGGCCCACCTCTCCAGCCTGTCCAGGTCCCTCTGGATGGCATCCCTGCCCTCCAGCAAGTCAACTGTGCCACACAGCTTGGTGTCATCTGCAAACTTGCTGAGGGTGCACTCAATTCACATTGAATCATGTGGAGTCTGTATTGATCCTCTCGCAAGTGGTGACCCACAACATGATCCTGAAGGAGAATTTGTGTCAAAGGGACAACTGATGTTGGCGAAGGAGCCCTGGCTGGAGACAACGCAGCAGGACCAGGACGCAGTGCACAGCACTGCAGGAAGAAGATAGAATCTGAATCGTTGCAACAGACACCCATAGAGGTGAGCAGCCGGGGGTGAGATGAGGCAGAGCTTAACTAAGGAGTAAGGTGTGATATTGAAGTTCCTCTCACATACCTTCTCCAAAAGAGGAGTGAAGAATGAGGATAACACCCTCCAAAGATTACTACTACGGTGCTGAGACCATGGGTTCCCTGATGACCCAGCGATTGCCTTTGAGATCAGCACCTGGGAACAAATAGGCTAAGTCTTGTGGGACTCAATAAGCCATGGCAAAAAGGACATGAAGGGTCCCACGATCAACTGATTCTTAGTACGTTACAAACTATGAAAGCTGAAAAAACTGTAATCAAGGGCACATCTGTAGCCATGAATTCTGATGGGAATAAAACTGAGAACAAAACTGAAGTATTACCAGCACAGATTAAAGTTTTTAGCCTGGATCCTACTCAATATACATTCCCTGAAGATGATGATACCGAGCAATCATCTGGTGCCTCAGTCCCCCCAGCCCCAATGGAGCTAGATCCTACCCCTGACCTACCCAAGGATATTAACCTATATTTGGCCAATATACAACTCACTCTCACCTACCTAATGAAGTTTCTTTGCTTGCAATAGGGAACAGAGAATTTGGGCAAATGGAAGGAGCAGATCTGCTGGATAGTTCCACATCAGCAACAAGAGAAACATCTGTCGTAGTGCTGCTCTCCTGTCTCAGATCACATCATGAAATTTGCTGTTAAAGGCTCAAAAGTTTTGAAAAACCAGGTGACTGTAACTGTCTGGTTCTCCCTCCCCAAAGCCCCCCACCCTATCCAATTTCTGAAGAAACTGATTATCTGTTTAGTTTCTTTGCAGGTTTCAGCACAGCACAGCTTGGCTTCCCCCCCTGCCCTACCTGGCTGCTGTTCTCCCTGTCACAGCCCAGCTGGGCTTCCCCCATCCCTTTTCTTGCACTTTACTTCCCCCAGGAGCTGCCTTTACTTTTAAAGTGGCAGTGTTGAATTTGTATTCTCGTGGTAAAGAATGTTTTGTTATTTTGTGAGTGAAAATCCTGATAATGTCTTTAGCTTTTGATTGTAGTAGATCTTAGAGTTTAGAAGTTAATGGATAAGATGGTTTTGATATGTAAAAGATTCACAAGGGAAAGTACAGGAAATGCAAAGGGGAACACATAATATTAGTAATATCAATGGTAATAGGTGATATTAATGGGGGTATGGGAACAATGGGAGTAATAAACAGTAAATAATGGGTAATTATATCAAGGCTTAAGTAATTAGAGTATGTTAAGTAGTTGGTAATTGTAATAGAATATGGTAAGTGTTTAGTAATTCTAATGGAATCTTATGATGAGACTAAGTTTGGCATAATTTTAATAGGGTAAGTTGTTTGTAAGTTTAGAGGTTAGCAATTCTATTTTAGGTTGACTCACTTTTTTTCTTTTTTCTCTGCATGCCATGGCATTTCTATGCAATGTAACATCTTTTCAGGGGTTTTGTTTTGTTTTGTTGGGTTTTTTTTGGCAGTATAGATTCAATGGTTTAACCTCAACATAGTCTTTTAGTTAATAGATTTCTAGCATTAGTATAGCTAAAGTCAAGAGTTTAGAACAGGGATACTATAGGATGTTTTAGGGTTTTTTCTTTATATCAATGGTAGTACTTTTGAATAGGGATTATGTCAAGATTTAAAAGAATGGAACAGTTTTTGTTACAATACACTGGCAAAGTTAATATGGCAAACATTGCCAAATTCAGTTTTCACACACACACTGAGATTTCACTTGCAGCATGCTAGATTAGGTACTACTTCCTATAGCAAATGCACAAAAAGAGGTCACACTTCAAAAAGATGGCTTGCTACAGGCCACTGCAGCTATTAAAAGGTATCATCACACCTACTAATTTGTATGCTTAATTAGTTTGCAATCACATCAGTGCAGGAAGAAATTAAAACAGATAACAGACCTTCCTTACTCAGCACACAATATATAATCATTTTACAAGAGAAGCATTCCCTGCAATATTGCAGCATAGGTCATACTTAACACCTGCTTCTGCTAATTTAACACCCTTGACCTTTAAAAATAAAAAAGGGGGAATTCTCCAGATACATCACACAGGGAGATTCACCCTAGAAAAGGCCAATAGATCTGTTAGTATAGGAAAGGCATGTGTTTGAATGTGTTTGTGTTGCCTACAGGTGTTCGATGGATGCCAGCTCATTGTGTCCAGCCTGCTTTTGGCAGTCAGCAGAAGTCTTACTCAGATGGCTATGCACACACTGCGGCAAGAAATTGAAATGCATCCTGGGATATGGGTGTTGTTAACCTTACTGACATCAAGCACGTCTGTGATTGTAACCCATAAGCATAAACGAACAAGGGGAAGTGTGCATGCATGGGATGATAGCTGCGTTATCCTGATACTATGCTTTCTCCAGTTCCACTGTTGTCTTAAAAATAATCATAGAATGGATGATTTTCCCCTTTCAACTCTATGGCAAAAATCTATGAAAAGCATTTTGACATTTAATGGTTTGAGGAATCATTGACCACAAAAAGAAAGTAGGCATTTTTCAGTTAACCCTTTAATTGCTTTCTTACTCAGAAAAAAATAATGGATCTATTTTGTCAATACCTCCATTTTCCAAAATATTATTTTAAATGTTGATGAATCTTAGAAAATAGTATAATTTCATTTCCTCTTATGATCAAGTAATAGCTGTATGAAGATCTACAGATATCCAGAAACATCCTGTATTCTGCAATGCACTTTTTCTTACTTCTGTAACAGTCATGATGTTGTTTATAGCAGAAAAAAAAAAATCCAAGACTTTCATTCTTATTTTTCAATCTACATTTGCAGACTTTTATCTGACAGTCTGTTGTGGTAGACCTAAATAGGCCAGAACATGTCCCTGCTTGCCCAGGCATGTTTTTTCTGCTCTCCCTTCTTCTGCTGATGGGAGAAGCAATTGCAGGAATGAGGAGAAAGAACCTGGACCCACTGAGTCTAGGGACCCTGGCTTGCCCAGACTGATTTTGCTCCTATTTATATCCTGTGTTGAACAAGGTACATACACTTGCCTTGTGCCTGCCTTGTGCAAGGCCTATGTTTTCCCCAATTTTGGGTAAAGCAAGATTACGGCTTCACCTAATATGGTCAAGATCAGCTAACTGCCATTCTGACTGACTATTCTGTGTCCAAAGGCCCATTAGTCTCAGGCTGTATTGATAAAAAGAGATGAGCAGGCAACACAACATGCTCTGCCGTTGTATTCATGCTCGTCTGCTGCTGCTACTGCCACTGCTTGCTTGCTGCTAGCTGCTGTTACTGCCATTGCCTCTGCCTTAACGTGCTCCCTGCTTCTGGCAGTGATTCTGCCATTGCCTTCTACAGCATTATGCTACGCTAAGCTATAAGCTAGCTCTGCCATAAAGTAACAACCCTAATACTCTGGGTTTGTCTGCCTGGAAACTGCCTGCTTTGAGTTTACCAGGAATAGGCATAAATGCCTCCATGTGATAGGCCTTCATAGCCAGCGTGACACCCAGGCTAAGACTGCACATTGCAAGATATCCTGACTACACTTGCCAAGATGAGGAGCCCTGGAAGGGACACACAGATCGTCCAGAGAAAGCAGGACCAGGTCAGAGATTGTCTGCCTCTTTGCCCAGAATCTTGTGGAGTCTGGGAAGAATCGGAAGCCTCAGCAGCTGACAAGGCATTAACAGAACTCCCTGAAAGTGCTGTATGAAACTGTAGCTAGTCCAGCGAGTTGGGGGCTAATTTTTGTGAGTAAATATTCAAAGCCTCTCTCTCAGAAATTCTGTAACTAGATTCTATTGTGCCTTTCTGCTTTAGTAGCAGAAAGGGGTCTCTCAAGTCCCCTGGTGGGCAAGAGGTACAATTGAAACCAAAAACCTCTTTCCAGTTTTACATTTAATATTTCCATTTGCTAGTTATTTCTTAAAGTGTTCATTTTGCCTGTTCCCCGTGTGTATAAGTATCCAAACAGTGCATTTCAAACATTGTAAATAAATTTTCTGGTGAGATTTAATGTTAATAAACAATTTTCATAGTTATTAACAATCTTCATCTGGATAGCAAAATTAATATTGATTACTAATTTTGCATACTTTGTAACACAGTCCTCCAGTTTTTACTGCCTAATGCAAAATCATATTACTGCAAAGTATCTATTTAGATTCAAGGGAGTATCTTTCTCTACTGATGGGATGAAAGCACTGCAGTCATTATCACAGTCATGATCCATGCAAGGAGGTCATTCAAAGAACCAGGAACAATATTTGGGCACAAAGCTAGATCGTTATCACTTTGATAGCTCTGTACCTGTGCACGTTAAGAGATTAAGCCCCAAATTTTATGTTTCGCAATGTTACTATTTACTCCCTGATGATATACATGATAGATCTTCTTTAGCTAAAAAAAAGTTGGAGTACTCAGATAATACTGTCTGTAATTCTTTTGGGTAGAATTCAGCTCTCCTGTAAATTCATCCCAATGCATCACTTTGTGTTTCACAGGCAGTAGAACATATATCCATACCCAGCCAGAAAAAATTAGGATGTACTCTTTGTGCCCATCTGTAAATCACGATGTCTGAGATCAGTACATACAACCTTATGTAAAACAGAATTGCTAGGAAGATAGAACAGCCTTCAGCAAACATAACTCAGAACTCTCTCCAGAGGGATTGCTTGCACTACTTCTCTCAATCATTCCTAGATTTTCATCTTTCTTCTGGCTAGGCTCATCAGTCTTCACACTGCAGATTTCCAGCAAACTCTCTGTGAATCACTGCCATTAGGCTTATTTGAGAGTGTGCTGCCCTCAGGTTTCTGTGGTGACTGTGATTCAGTTCTGGTTGGTATGGTAAGCTCCAAGGCAAAACTTCTGTCTGTGTAGTTCTACCACAGTACTCAGAGGCTTTCCTCCTCCTACAGCTTTAGTGCTAAAAGTGCCCCTCCTGCCAGTACAGAACAGCTCATAAAAGTTCATTATCTCTTTTTGAAGTTGCTACATCTGCATAACACCTGCACAGAGTACAGGTGAGGGGTTACCCGAGAGTGACAAAGGCCAGGCCAGAAAGAGCCAATACACTATTGGACTTAAAAACCTTTTTCTATAGATTCAACTCATCTTGCAATGAAATATATAATCTTCACGTGCAGCAAGCATTTGTAGGCCAAAAGAATGCACTTTCTAAAGTCTTTCTTCTGCATACAATGTCATTAGTGCTATTCATAAATTGTGTAATGGAAACACAAAACCATGATTGTGATTCTCCACACTGATGTGCTTTTCAGTGATGTCAAAGGACAGCTCAAGGAGGGGAAAAAAAAAAAAAAGAAAACCAAACCAATCAACCAAACAAAACAAAACATTTGAGACTTTTCTTTCATTTTTCTTATGACCCTGGGTTTCTGTACTCCAAAAACAAGGTTTAATCAATGTATTGTTTATCAGGGCTCTGCAAAAGTTGGGTTGCATCAACCCACACTTTACATGTGCAGCAGATTAAGTGATGACTCATAGACAAATGGAGAAGTTCTCACCCTCAGGTACTCTTCAGAAAATAAAGAACAGACTTAAACTAAGTGGTATACAGTAATCCAACGAGTCTGCACATGTTCTGCATAGCTCTAACTAGAAATCAAGCAGGAGAAAAGGAAGTCCTAAGACACTCTATGCATCCCAAGAGGGATGCATAGAGTAGCATTTCCTTGGGGTCTCTCAGGGTCACAGCCACATGCCAATGAGGGCAGATGCTGTAACATGGGACAGTTCAAACATGGGACAGAGCAAACATTAAGCTCCTAGTTTAGGACACCATTGTTTGGTATTCATTTTTAGTGATGAGCCTAAGAGTCCTAATCTAGATTTTATTGTACCAAGAAACAGGGATGCAGCAGTAAAAATGGATACCATGATGGGTCAAGGTGACTGCACTGTGGTTTTGATTTAGTTGGGGCAATGAATGAGGCAGGAATTATAAAATATGTAGTTATTTTATTTTCCAAAAGCCCAACCCACAAGCTATATACAAACTAGTTAAATCTGGGGTCTAATTTGGTCAGGGAAATCTTCATGAGGATGCTACGGGCAATTCATTATTTCAGGAGAATCAGAAAATTGGAAAAGTTTAGCCACAAAATGGCTTTGCTCCACTTACAAATAAAAGGCAGCCTGGAGTCCTAGCGAACTGCTGGGGTTTGAGCAGGATTGAGCAGAACTGAGCAGAACTGAACAGTCTGAAAAATAAGGAGAACAGGCAGGGTAAGGCTAAGGTCACTCTGATAAGAAGCACAGCTGCAGGGAAGTGGCCTTGGGGAGGCTAGCAGAGAAGCTGAGAAAGTTAGCTGCTATCTGTAGCTGAGCTGCGTGAGGGGACACCTTGAAGGGGGGTAGGCTGGTCAGCCCCGGGAACAAGTGAAATGTTGCTGTTAGCGGAGCCTATCAAGATTACACACATATGTACCGAATCCACTATGTAAGTATCACTCTGAGCTTCAATAAATGGATTGACCTTCCATGCATCATACTGGTATAAACTCATGTCTTTCCGGTCTCCCACATGGCCTTTGAGCAATCCAGCAGGGAGCATCTGTGCTACTCATGGCAGTGGAGTAGGGATATCAAGATAGTCCCTGTCTCCTTTGCGGCAGTGTCACAGGCTTTGCTGAAGTCCAGGTAGACTACATCCACAGCCTTCCCCACATTCACCAGGCAGGTAACCTGATCATAAAAGGAGACCAGGTTAGTCAAGCAGGACCTCCCCTTCCTAAACCCATGCTGGCTGGGTCTGGCCATCCTGTAGGTGATTTGCAATGGCACTCAAGATGACCTGTTCCATGACCTTGCCTGGCACTGAGGTCAGGCTGACAGCTCTGTAATTTCCCAGTTCCTCCTTCTGGCCCTTCTTCTGGATGGGCATCACATTGGCAGCTTCCAGTCTTTGGGGACCTCTCCAGTGAGCCAGGACTGTTGATAAATGATGGACAGTGGCTTGGCCAGCTCATGTGCCAGCTCCCTCAGCACCCTAGGATGGATCCCATGTAGTCCCATGGACTTGTGAGGATCCAAGTGGATCAGCAGGTCCCTTTCTTCTTCCTCCTGGATTACAGGAGGAATATACTGCTCTCTGACTCCATCTGACAGCTCAGGAGGCCAGTTGTACTGAAGACAACCTGTCCCACTATTGAAGATTGAGGCAAAGAAGGTGTTAAATACCTTTGTCTTTCCCTCATCTTTTGTTCTATATTCCTCTCTCCATCTAATAAGGAGTGGAGGTTGTCCCTGCCCCTTCTTTTGCCATTGTTCACATAGAATCATAGAATTTATTTGTTGGAAAAGACTTGTAAAATCACATGGACTCACTTCTCAAGTTTGTCCACAAGCTTTTTTTTTTTGGTACAAAAGCCATTTATATTTATATTATTTATGTTTTTATGTCAGCTTCTGAAAAGCAGAGCATTACAATGAGGTCCTACAGGAGCACGCAAGTTAAGAAAACATCAATAATAACTAGTTTTCATTAGGAAGTGCAAATAGTAGTGACCTTTCCGCAGAGTGCTGTCTCCTTGTTGAGACCTAAGATGGTGAACATAAGAAAATTCAAATGCCTAAGTCTGCACAAAATCCTGCTCAGTTTTGGTACAGCCCTGCACAGCTGCTAGCTGGAGATGACCCCTCTGCTGGGAGAAGGGAGGCAGATACTGCCATAGGTCCCTGGGAAGGGGATGCAGGACACAGCACCTGCAGGAACACACGGCAACTTTCAGGAGTTCCCAATGAGCCAAAGTCATGCTAACATTTATAAAACATTTTAACACCTCTGTAACTCTAGCTGGGGAAAAGTATTTTAAAATCCTTCATTCCAGTGAAGGGCAGAAATATTGGTAATGTAGATGACCTGTAAAAACCTCAGAAACGTGGTATGTTGGTATTAATTATCACAAAGAACCAAGAAATGTACAAAAGCATCCAGAAGTTGAGTGAACATTGGGTTCACTCAAAATTTATTTTCTTGTTTAAAAGTTTGAAGCCAAAATGAAACTACATGAATCAAGTAGGCAAAAGGCTCATTTCTTAAGCAGTACACATATCACAGCAAAAATACTGACTTAACTGGGGAGACTGAAAACTATCTGAAAAATAAAATAACACAAATTCTACATATAAACTGCACAGATTTTCTCTTATCTCATGATTGCTGAGATGAAATCAAAGGGCAAAAATCCATCTGGCAAGGGCCAGCCACAAAGCAAGTGACAGATGCTCTCTATTAACCCCTCTCTGTTTCCCAAAGGGAAAGAGAAAAGGAATATAGGGTAGAAACTTAAAAATGGAAAAAGAAAACTAAAACTACTTCAATGAAAATAAAATAAAATATATGCAAATATATACAAATCACTGTTGAACCCAACTCCCATAATCACAATTACATTGCCATCACAACTGAAGCTGTTGGCAGGCACTGGGAAAGTCACAGACTGGACTCAATGGCAAATAGAAACCAGATTCAGGGGCTCAGTTCTGGAACTGGATTCAGGAACTTGTAGATCAGGATTGAAGGCAGAATGGACAGAGTTCTCCTTACATGCTAGCTACTGAAGAAGAGAACTTGACCCTTATGGTGAGACGCTGGAATAGGTTGCCCAGGGGGGTCATAGATGTGCCCTGCCTGGAGTATGCTCATTACATACTGTGTGATGCAAATCTGGTGAAGGGTCACCAAACTGGTGAGAAGACTGGAGCTCAGCACAAATAAGGGGAGTTGGAGAACTGGGTTTGTAGAGTCTTAAGACAATCAACAGAGAAAACAGAGCCTGACTCCTCTCAGAGACAGACAGTGATGGGACAAGAATCATAGAATCAACCAGGTTGGAAGAGACCTCCAAGATCATCCAGTCCAACCTATCATCCAGCACTATCCAGTCAATTAGACCATGGCACTAAGTGCCACATCCAGGCTGTTTTTGAACACCCCCAGGGATGGTGACTCCACCACCTCCCTGGGCAGCCCATTCCAATGGCAAATCACTTTCTCTGTCAAGAACTTCCTCCTAAAATCCAGCCCTGGCACAACTTGAGACTGTGTCCCCTTGTTCTATTGCTGGTTGTCTGGGAGAAGACACCAACCCCCACCTGGCTACAGCCTCCCTGCAGGTAGCTGCAGACAGCAATGATGCCCTAAGCCTCCTCTTCTCCAGGCTAAACAACCCCAGCTCCCTCAGCCTCTCCTCACAGGGTTTGTGTNGCCTGTAGCACTGCTTGGGGTTGTTGTGGCCAAAGTGCAGAACCCTGCACTTGGCCTTGTTAAATTTCATCCCATTGGCCTCTGCCCACCCATCCAGCCTGTCCAGGTCCCTCTGCAGGGCTCTCCTACCTTCCAACAGATCCACACCTGCTCCTAGCTTGGTGTCACCTGCAAACTTACTGATGCTGGACTCAATCCCCTCATCCAGATCATCAATAAAGATGTTGAACAGGACTGGGCCCAGCACTGATCCTTGGGGCACACCACTAGTGACTGGCTGCCAACTGGATGTGGCACCATTCACCACCACTCTCTGGGCTTGGCCTTTCAGCCAGTTCTTGACCCATATCAGAGTGAATCTGAGAGCTTTGCCAAGAGCTTGTGGTGGCAGACAGTGTCAAAGGCTTTGCTGAAGTCCAGGTAGACTACATCCACAGCCTTCCCCACATTCACCAGGCAGGTAACATGATCATAAAAGGAGATCAGGTTGGTCAGGCAGGACCTGCCCTTCCTAAACCCATCCCTTGGCCATCCTGTAGGTGCTTTGTGATGGCACTCAGAGTCAATGGTCCCAAGGAAAATACTAATTAGATATTACGAAAAATGTGGTTTTAGGATACATTGTTCTACCATAGAGCTAGAAGTCCTCCAGGGACCAGAAATCTTAGGGCGATGCACAGGAAATTGTAATTTGTTATTCTATTTTTCCTTTCTTGTATTTCCCTGTCTATGTAAGAAGACTTTACAGCCAGTTCTGTCTTTCTCTTTGTTCCCAGCGTGCAGCTGTTATCTCTCTGGTTTGTGGGGGAGGTTGCTGCCTTCTGCAGCCTTCTTGGCAAGCTAATTTCTTGCTACACCGCTGGTTTGTGGCAGGGGGAATTCCGGCCTGGTTATGTCCAGCTTGGGGGGGCACTGAGACTTGGTAGGCCTGTTTTGGGGTGGGTGGAGGTGGGGTTGTAGCTTGGCCTGCTCCTGTGCTGATGAGGCTTAGTGAGGGGAAAGTTTTGGAAGGGGTTGGGAAGGGCTTGGCTGGGGAGGCCCAAGTGGAGAACTGGGCCTAATTTTCCCTGAATACTTTTTTTATTTCTGTATACATTTGTAAATAGCATTCATATTTAACATCCAGCTCTCTGCAAGTGTTTTTATTTTACTCCTATGGGGTAAAACAGCTCTGCAGATACTCAAGACTTGCTTGGATGTGTTCCTGTGTGATCTGGTATAGATGATCCTGCCCTAGCAGCGGGGTTGGACTGGATGATCTTCCGAGGTCACTTCCAGCCCCTAACCATCTGTGATTATGTGATTCTGTGAAAATATCTTCCTGTCCTTTTGGTCTGGGCAGCTCATGGCTCAAAACTAGGACAAAAAAAAAACTTCCTTAGAGATACTGAAAACCTGACTGGGTAAGACCCAGGGCATCCTGATGCAGCTGGATCCACTTTGAGTGGGGGCTGAACTAGATGACCCAATTCTGATTTAAACTATCCAATGATTCTATGATTTCTGTTAGCACTTCAAATACTGCACATTGCCAGACTCCTCTGGGAAAGTGCCTAATTAAAAGCAGCAGCAAAACTCAAGCTACACCAGGGGAAATTTAGGCTTGAGGTGAGGAGAAAGTTCTTCACTGAGAGAGTCATTGGACACTGGAATGGGCTGCCCAGGGAGGTGGTGGAGTCACCGTCCCTGGAGCTGTTCAAGGCAGGAATGGACGTGGCACTTGGTGCCATGGTCTAGCATTGAGCTCTGTGGTAACGGGTTGGACCTGATGATCAATGAGGTCTCTTCCAACCTTGGTCATACTGTGATACTGTGAAAACAGGCAATGGATGATGTAGATCCCATTTGAACTGATGTCAGTAGCATGTTCTATATATGTCAGAAGCATGTTTTACAGTGAACAAGATTAAACAGCAAGATAAAGCCCACTTTAGGAAGTTTTGAGGAATCATGAACCATACAAATGGTCTTACTCACCACTCTGCTTCTTGCTGTTTTGCATAGTGGGAAGAGCACCAGTCTTTACTTGAGGCCAAAGAAAATTCAGCCCTGTCCTGTAGCGGTTCTATCCCTGTTCAGACTTTTTCTGTCTATGATACAAAATTTTACATTTCCTGGGGCCGTACTTAAGGTTCACCACATCATTACTGTGGTTTTTAGAATTTCAGGCCATTAAGACAGCAAAAACTTTTGTAGTTCACACTTTGCAATGCACTGCTTACTTATGTTTTAGTTATTACTTTTCCACGGCTCATAACAAATTTAGAAACCACACTGATAAGGACTTTTTATGGGGGGAAAAAATCTTCAGGAGTTATGCTGATATTAAAAAGTACTTCATAAGATTAATATTGTTATAAAAAGGTTTTCTAGGATTTGTTGATGTAAAAAGCTTCTGAAAGATTTTACCAAAAAAATCCACCATGATGACATATGAGCATAACATTAAAAGGCTCTGAACATAACAAACTTGCATCATTTTTCTGCATCAATAACCTCAGTTACCTTTGCAGGAAGTTATTTTTTTAAGAAAGCCATGCAGGGCTGTTACACATAGAAGACATTTTAAAATCTGACACAAGGAAACCTCAGGAGATGGAAGAGGCTGGGATCCAGGTGAGAAGCAGGCAGTTGTAGAGTAGGTGTTGTCAGCTTAATAGGGAACAAAGGCATGAAAAAGGCACTTGCACCATTCTGGGAAGCAGAGAGGGTCTCCAGGTAGGCACTCACTCATACCTGCTCACGGTGACAT
Organism: Tricholaema leucomelas; assembly: GCA_013400475.1. Classification (NCBI taxonomy): domain Eukaryota; kingdom Metazoa; phylum Chordata; class Aves; order Piciformes; family Lybiidae; genus Tricholaema lacrymosa; species Tricholaema leucomelas. The sequence continues at coordinate 97,330 of WAAF01016159.1, read as the reverse complement.
CTGACCCTAGGAATAGGCATCTGCCATTTGTGCATTTTTGCATGCAGTGATTATCATTGGAACAGACAAAAAAACTAAGCAGAGTTATTTTCTCCTGCAGAGTGCTGCTGGCAGCTGCAGGCTTGCAGAGATTGCATCACAAGCGTTGGCTTCTCTGGTTTAGCTTCCTGGGCTCTAGTCCTGACTCTGTGGGCAAAGCAGCAAGGCTACTGCACACAGGCCCCTGGGAGGAGCTGTATGTCCTGCTATTGTTGGTGAATCTTGAACAACCACCCGCACTGAAGACAGTAGTTTGACCATCAAGACCTATTTGTGTCCTTCATTGCATGGGGAAGTGGCGCAGCTAGAGAGGCACCTGTTTCTAACCCATCCATAGGCCACTTTGAATTTTTTGGGCATGGTGCCCTGCTAATATCCTTTCTTAATCACAGTCTACCATGGAAGCTGCTTGTTTACTGTTTGATTTTCAGGAGAGAGAATGAAGGGAAAATGGCACTGAGCAGAGAACTACAGAATTGTTTCCTGCCCTTATAGAGAAGGAACTTGAGAAGACACCTTAATATTTTAGCAAATATTTTTTGGAAGAGAGACAATAATGAATATTGGCAGCAGAAATAAATTTCACTTATTTCCTCATAGTTTCATTAGAAACTGGCATTCAGATGGGATAAATGCCTTGGGTCAATCTCCATAATGCTTCCTTTAATTTGTTTGTATTACGCATTTTATTTTTCCAGATTTCTCCTACACAAGCACGGATTGCTCAGTAAGGAATACAACTCCAAATGATGATTTAGCAGCATACTGATTTGTATCCACACAAATATAATCATTCCATCAGCTTTAAATTATCAAAAAGAGGTTAGTTAAGAGCTTAGTGACTTAGTTAATAGCTAATGCAAGAGGACTAAGGAAAGCGGAAAATTTTCTTGACTTTGCCTCAAACATTCCATCAAACAAAGGAATTTTCTTAATGATTAAAAAGCAAAATTAATGATCCGTGTTATTGAGGCAATATAAGCTTCTCCACGGAGACTATTAATAGCTTCCCTGAGTCACTCGGCCCCCAGCTTCGCACAGCACTTGCCAGGCACTAACTGCCACAGGTCCCCTACAGCAAATTCATCACGGTGTCTTGGCAAAGAAATGCTGCCTCAAGTCTCACAGTCATGAATACAATCCCATTAATAATGTGACATGCAGAGACTGCAGCTTGAGTATGTAGAAAGCCTGAGGGGTAGTTTTGGGATGCCCCACTCACATGGCAGACTCGACAAGATATGGTGCATGAGACCTTTGTAAAAGGCAACACTGCCTGATGGAAGAAGTGAGACTGGAACCTATTCTTGTCTCTGTCGACAGATAATGGTTAGTTTTTTCTTTCACCAGACATGTATCACCTGCTAAATGTTGTGAAACTCTTTGACATTCCTTGACAAAAGGAGCTCTGTAAGAACGAGATACTCAGTAATTTCAACCCCATTTGAAATGGAACAAACCAAGCTCCTCTTCAAGAATCCTCAGGCCATGATGTGTCTTGAATACTGATGTGCAGCTTCTCACGTTGTTTTCCTCAATGGATTGAATAAGTGAATAGGGACAGAAGAAGAAAGTACTTTACTGGTAATAGCAAATATGGTGACTAAGTACCATCCTCACAATAGCAGGAATGTGATGGCCTTTATATCTCACTGATTTTCCCTGCAATGCTGTCACTTTGTTACCTGCAGTCACTTGGCACAGTGAGGAAAAGCACCACATGGAAGAAAAATACACAGAATAACATTGCATCCATTCTTCTCACTGAGTTATGTGGCACATATACAGATTATGACCTTTCCCTAGCACTGCTCACTGTAATAAAACAGATGGTGCAGAGTTTCCTACTGATCCAGCAGTTTCACCCATCTTTTGGACATGCCAGAAAAGGGAGGACGAAACCTTGGCTCTGAATCCACTGAACACCACCATGGAAAATCAAACAGGCATTTGCAGAAGGATGTATTTTTTTAATTTCCAAGTAAGTACAATCAACAAGGAACACTTCTGAAAAAGAATGGTTTCAGAAAATAGGGGTTTTTTTCTTCCTTAAAAAAATCCTATACATGAGAGGATAATTTGACACCTAATACAAACAAAAAATATAAAGTGAGAAGCAGCTGAGGAGATTAGCCTCTCATTGTATCCACTGTATTTCTGCCAATACCCTATAGCTTCTTATGCACTTTAACATTTATTATATTTCTAAGTTACATATAATAATTGGCATTCCAAGACGGTACTATAGATTAAATGCCAGAATATTTCTAAGGAAAACAGGAAATATGATCTAGTAATTGCTAAACAACTGCTGTAATTTCAATATAGAAAGAAAAACATGGATAAATATTCTGGGGTTTTTGGGAGAGAGAGCTAAAACTGGAAGGAAAACATTTACTTAAATTTTCAGGCATTAGCGCTTCCATCCTCTCTACAATATGCAAAAGGCAGAGGAAATCCACAGTGAGACAGTACTGAAGCAATAAATCACTTCCATGCTCAAAATGAAATATTATAAAATAATATTTATGGGGTTTTGCCTGATTATTAGATGCAAATGACTAAGTTGTGAGTGCAATCCAGAGATGAGAGACATATTCTGCCTAAAAAAAGTAATTTTGCTGGAAACAGTAAGTTCTTCAGACAAAACAGCTGGGTAAACTGGCTCTATTTAGGGTGGCATATTCTATTTCTTCAATGGAGTAAAACGTGAGAACAGACACAACCAACCTTTGAAGCACACATAACCTTAAACTCAAAAAGTGGTGTTACCACTATTTGAGACATTAATTTCACAATTTGAAACAGAGACATACTGCTGCTTCTGTATGGTAGCATTAAATGAGAAATTTAGTTTAGAATCAGCTTCCATAACTCCATTAACACTTTCAAGGCATGTTGCAAATGTAATTATTTGGAATAGCAAGACTATTTAAGTCATGTAACTGCACAATTAGGATCTCTTCTTGTTCATAATTTTATGAAGGACTAAAAAATATTAAAATATGACTTGATGTTATCTACTTTTTCTGCTTTGTCAGTTGACACTTCCTGGTAACTATTAATAGGACAGATCATAAAAAGGAAACATTTCATCCCCTCTTCAGTAATAGCCATTGCTAATTTCCATTACAAGTGGTTTTCTCAGGCTTTGGGAAAAAAAAGAACTGCATTGATAATAAGTCATTTATTTATGTGTGTTCACCTTTATAGCTGATAATAACCAAGTAAATATTTTCCTTTAGTGAGGAAAAATTGAAACATGACAGGACAACCTGAGAGTAGAACCTGACCATTACCACTGATGGAAGCAGAAACTTCCATCAACAAAGCAGAAACTTCCATAACAAAGTAGCAGCAAAGTCTCCAGACATGGGAAAAATCTGAAGTTCTTTACAGGCACTTGTGTACACAGTGAGTGAGTAAAACAATATTGACATTGAATGTGAAACCAAAACCAGAAAATTAAGGCATGTGTCTTGAGAGCAAATCAGTGGTGGCCAAGTGATGTCTGAAATTACATTGCCACTTGGAAGATAAGTGGCAAAAATAGATCTTCTCTTGAAACTCACTGTGATGTTAGCTGCATGCAAGTACCAATATGTATATGTGGTGCATATGCCCAGCTGTTCATGTTTCTATTGCTCTAAATATCTGATAAAGTCTTAGTATTGAAGGATGAGGCACAGAAAGGTGAAATAACTGGACAGGAATCAGTGGCAACATGAGCAAAAGAAGACAGATATCCACCTTACTAGACTCGTGTTATGACCACTCAGCCACATCCCATGTCCTTCCTTAGCTGAAACAAAAATTACATTACAGCAATTCAGCACTTTGCTTCTCAAGGAGTGAAAACTGGAGAAAAGATTGTTAAAAATCGACAGTTTTCAGCTTTTTATCTGGCATCTTCTGAAACTTTTCTCCGCATATAATTATTTTGCCTTAATTGTTAACATCTGGAAGTGAGCCAGGAAAGATCTTCACCTGTGGCATCTACTACAAGATTACTTTAAAATTAAAGTATTTGTTAAAGTAGTTCAAAATGCCTTTTCTCTCCAAGAATAGACTGCAAATAGACTTTTTTAAAACAACAAACCAGCTAACCCAAACCCAACAATTGCCTGTTTTGACCCCTCTTCATTTATACACCTTACAAGCCACAAAGAGACACATTCTACTTCCAAAACCTCTGAACATGTCTCCAAGGGAATATATAATATAGGCAGTAACAAAGACTCCCTAAAAATTTCCCTCAGATGTTTATTCCAGATCTTGAGCCCTAGCAGGGCAGGTATGCAGTAGGAAGAGCATCAGGAACCTGAGAAGCTTAATGTATAAATCCTCCCATTTGAATTAACCTTGCTGCTGTACCAGTTGATGTAGATTAAGACGAAGATTAATTTCAGGTTGTCTAGGAGATTATATTTTGATGTAGAGGGGATGTTAAGACATAAAGCCTGAATGGGATTCATACCACATGGAGAGCAGGGTGGTATTTTTATTGGGTAGGTCCACAATCAGATCAATCTTTTCCTCCAAGCGTTTCAGGGATAGACAACCATCTCCCCCCTATGTCGCTCAGAAGCTGAGTTCAATGGCACAGACAAAGAGACACCATCCACTGTCCACCCTCCTATCTCCAGCCTCTCCTAATAGCATATTTCAGAGCATGCATGAGTTACTAGCAACAGTGGAAGACAAGAGACAGCTAAAAGTGCAGGAGGGAGCAATTACATCCTACATGACTTAGTTTTCTTAGTCAGCTTTTCTTAATATTTGAAAGAGGAGGTGGCACCATTTTTCATGTCACCTTCCACTGTGTATGACCTATTCTTTGGTGAGTAGCATGTGTGAAAAATAAAGAAGAAAGGCTCAGGTGACGTGCAGCCAGCACAGAAATACTGAGATACAGTGCCATGCAAGAGGATACACAATATTCAGAGCAGCAATCAAGGCTGCGGATGAGCTACGCCCTGTTCCCCTGGAGAACCACTGTCTGCTCTGTACCCCACAGAACACATTATGCTGGGCAACAGAAGAAAGACAACCATCATCTTTATTGCTACAGCTGTAACATAGAAAAATGTCATTAAAAACAGTATGAGTCTCACCTGTTCATCCCTCCCTACTCCTGTTCTGTGACTCTGTTATGGAGGCAGGAATTAATTTGGCCGAGTCAGGAATTTATAAAAATAGA
>WAAF01016159.1:52541-91917 GCA_013400475.1 Tricholaema leucomelas | reverse complement strand
CCCCAAGGCGGGAACCCCTCGATATTTATACCCTCTCCTAGACAAAGAGCCGTTACCACTGCCTAGGCGCGAAAAGCTCACAGCCAATCCTCAGCCGAGTGCAGCGCGGGCCCGGCACGGGGCACTCCTCGTGCCGTAAGGGTCCCCCCTGCTCCCCCCTTCACGCCTGCAGGGCAGGGAGGGAGAAACAGCTCTGTTCGTGCCTTTTTCCTCTCCCATTCAAACCACAGAGGGAGAGGAAATTTCTGGGGTACACGGGACCTCCAGGACAGACTCCTTCATGACTATTAAATTTCCATGCACATGAGCACATGGAGCAAACAAGAGGGAAAAAAGATCATTTTAAACAGAGAAATAAAAATATATTAGACATCAGAACACTGAAAGGCTACACCTTGCTAGTGTGTTCAGAACACTGAAAGGCTACACCTTGCTAGTGAATTCACCTCTAATTTTTTTCTAGCCTATATGCTGCTTATGCTTGAGGTTCTGTAGTGAAATCCAGTTTTAATAAAGGGCTTTCCATCCCTAAAATTTATGCTAGTATTGCTAGCTCTATTTTTAAACAGGGAGATTGAAATGACAAATGCATCAGTGCCTCAGTTATCTGCAGTTTCTTTCTTCGATGTATGGTTCAACTGCTGCAGGATGAATAGCAAAGATTCCTGCCCACAGCTTCCTAGACACCTTCACAGTTTCTGAGTCAGCCCTTCTTATATATTTCTACAGCTTGGCAGTTTAAATCAGTGTCAATTATGTCAGTACCTGTGAACTACAGTGGTTAAGCAGTTGCTAAAGAAATGGAAGGGATAGGATAGGCTGCTGGGGACAGAAACCATTACAGACACCTCTGCTTTGGATCCTTGTGGGCTGTAGGCTGCCTCACCACCTGGCAAACAGAAGTCCTTAAGGGCATAGGTCAATGAGCAGGAAATGCTTCACTCAGGTGGAGATGGCCAGGTACCTCACACCTAGGCACATTAGTGCCTGTGGCAGCCTGGATGCTGCCTTCAGCCCTTCCACCAAGGCTATCAGAATGAAAGACAGCTAATGAGTGCAAGAGATTTAGAATGTAACCTTTTGTAAAAAGCCTCATATGATCAGCCTTGCTTTAGATTGAATATTGGGAATATGGATATAGTGGGTAAGTGCATAGTGATTGTGCTTTAATTATGATAAAAAGCCCAGTAATCTCTTTATGTATATACTCCTACAGCTTTACTTTAGCAGAAAGCACATTAGATCCTTTGTGAAAACACAGCAGAGCATGGACTGTGTGAATAAAGCTACTAAGCAACCTTACCAACATACTGTCTACTCCTGACTGTAGCTATGAATAATTACTCCTCCATATAACCTTTGCCTTTCTGTCTCTGCTCTTTCACGGATGTATATTATTGCAACTGCAAATGGGCCCAAACCAAACTCCCAGATCTAGACTTTGCTCTCATATATAAGGAAATATGGAAAGAAATGCAAACAGGTGTCTGTCCTCCCTCACTACAATAGGATTATGTGGAGCCCTGAAAGTAAACAGAGATTTTCAAGGCTGCATTTTTGTTTCAGATTCTGTGGTTCAAGCCTGTCTACAGCCATTTGTTTAATCTCTACTGCAAGAGACAATTTCTAAAAACCAACCCATAAACCAAACAATTTCACTGAAACTTTAAAAAGCACTTTCAAAGCATTGATGGTAATTAAGTCATTTAATGCATTCACCGACTACTCTGGCCACTCTTTCTGGAAGAGATCTTAACTTAGTGCTGCCTCATAGAGGGAAATTTAATTACACAGCTGATTGCAAAACTTAAACACAGTGTTTGAGGCGAAAGAATAAATTGCTGCCCCCTTGGCACATCTCCTTGTTAACAAAAGAAATAAGCATTGCCCAACTTTATCTCATCCTCCATGTCCAGAGATTTACTTCCTAAGAGTCTCAGTATGTATAAATTCTCCAGATTAAAGTTCACACAAACTTTAGAAAACAAGATCTCATAGAAAGACTAAAAACTGCTGAGCATGTTTCAGAAATACATAGAAAGCTGGTTTGGAAAGCTGTAGGTTTTGGCACTGTCTCCCACAACATTCTTATACTAAATTTAGGAAGCCTGGGTTAGATGAGTAGACAGTGAGGTGGATTGAGAACTGGCTTAATGACAGAGCACAGAGGGTGCAGGTTCTAGTTGGAGGCCTGCAGGTAGTGGTGTTCCCCACGAGTAAGTAGTGGGTCCAGTCTTGTTCAACATAATCATCAACAACCTGGATGAAGGAATAAATAGAACATACTCTTAGTAAGTTTGCTGATGGTACAAAACTGAGGGGAGTGGCTGACACACCAGAAGTCTGCTACCAATCAGTGAGACCTGGATAGGCTGGAGAGATGGGCAGAGGTGAACTTCATGAAGTTCAACAAGGGAAAATGTAGAGCCCTGTACCTGAGAAGAAATAGTCGCATGCACCAGCAAAGGTTAGGGGCCAACCTGCTGGAAAGCAGCTCTGTAGAGAAGGGGACTTGGGAGTCCTTGGGCTATTGTGTCCAATTCAAGGCTTCTCAGTTCAAGAGAGACAGGAAACTACCGGAAAGAGTCCAGTGGAGGGTCACAAAGAGGATCAGGGGACTGAAGCATTAATCTTACAAGAGGCTGAGAGAGCCTGTTTAGTCTGGAAAAGAGAAGACTGAAAGTGGATCTTATCAATGCATGTAAATATCTAAAGGGTGGAGGTCATGAGGATGGGCCTGTCCTCTTTTCAGTGTTGGCCAGCGACAGGACAAGGACCAACAGGTACAAAATAGAACACAGAAGGTTTCATTTGAATTTAAGGAGAAATTTCTTTACTTTGAGGGTGACTGAGCACTGGAACAGGCTGCCCAGAGAGGTTTGTGGAGTTTCCTTCTCTGGAGTCTTTCAAAACCCACCTGGATGCATTCCTCTGATCTAGAAGCTTTTAGCAGGTGTGCTGGACCTCCAGAGGTCCCTTCCAACTCCTACCATTCTGTGATTCTGTGAAAGCTCCATTATAATATAGAACAGCACTGCAGTACTATCATGCAATAAAGTCACAAAATTAAGAATGCAAAATTTAATCTGCCACTAGGATATTGCATTTCTAGTTAATATGTGATTGCAGGATTGCATGTTGCAACAACCAATCATTACTACAAATATTAATCATATTAAATTACAGAGATTGAGAAAGTTAATTTTGAAGGAGTTAATATTTACATAAGTGTCTAGAATTGAACATCTTGTAGCACTACAAGGTAGCTGGGGAATACATTTACTCAGCTGAGTTTTCCTCATAAGAACTATTGTTCCAGCTCGTATTAATTATGATGTCAGGATAACAGTTGTCCATCTTCTCTAAATATGAGTGACTCTGAAATTTTTCCAGTGGTACTGGGGATTCCAGTACAGTGCAGTTCAGTCTAGTGATAATAACTTTGATTTTCCTCAATACCTGCCCCAGATCCATTAGGCAGCATCATCACAATCTAGCAAAGACTGAAAACCTCTTTTTCTAGACAGTAAACACTGAAGTAGACATATCTCTTGCCTAAGCAGGAAGGAAGGTCTTTGTAAAAGAAAAGCAGTCTTGAGGCGGAAAAGCAAGAACTTTCTGGGAATGAGACACTGCTTTCTGACTATGGACAGGCCACTTACCTTCCCTACTACCATGTGTCTCTCCAAGATCAGCAACTGACCTGACTGTCAAACCTAGCAGCTAGTAATGCAAGAGTTCTACAGAGAAAAGGAAAAGCACTTGTACTTTGATAAGGCTGTGATATTATACCTTCAGCAACAACTCCTTGTCTGTTTCTTTCTCCCTGTCCTAGCAAAGGGCAAAAGCTCCTAAGTGAAAGCACCAAAGGCAGATTTCCATGGGCTTGCATACCCAGAGACAGAAGGAAGGGAAGCACTGCACACACTAAAAGAAAATCACTGCATTTGCTTCCTCCCAACATTCATACCTGCCCATGTTTCATCAGAGAATATGCATTCATCATAGAGCACTTGCAGCACCTAAACTCAGTTTATTTAAAACATTAAATGTTAACTTTAGGAATACTTTAGTCTGTTCAAGTGCTAAAAAAAAGCTAACGTGACACCATCACTGTTTCTTGTGCAAACTGTACTAATCTAGGCACATTTTCTATTGCTTTATATAGATAGGAAAACAAATAAAGCCATCCTTTCCCCTTCTAAGAATATAAAAGCTATATAATTAATATAACTTTGATTTTGAAGTAAATTCTTACGTTTTTAAATCTCACAGCAAAAGGTACAAAAATGATATAACTGTATTACATGTTCTATTAAAGGTTTTCAATGCTGTTTACAAAAACCAGTATGTTGCTGCTGAAAGACAGGCAACTACCTGCTTCATCTAGACTCTGATGTCGGAGAAGTCAGTATTAGCCAGGGGCTACTAGTCTATATGCATCCAGCAAGGTTGTGCTACTCTAAGGAAACTGATTTTAATAGCAGTTTATTTAAGCCTGTAATTTCTCCATCTAGAAAAGCTACGCACCCTTCTCTGTCTGTATGTACATGGTCATCCAGTAAAGAGAGAAAGAAACATATTTTCTTTCTGAATAATGGAGGCCTCAATCCCAAGCAGAGAAATTGCAGGGAATTATTTGTCAGTTATTAAAGCTAAGGAATACAGAAGGCTTGAAATGAATGAAAAAAACAACTGTTTACATTGAACAGTTTCCAGGGGTGCACATGCTCCCTCCTGACTATGTTCACTGGTAGCTTTGGAGTCTACAGGGCCAAGTCACTCTCAAACATCTCTATAATTACTTGGCTGCAAGCCATGGGGCAGCTCCTAGACATTCCTGTTTGTCCATACACGCAACATTGAGGTCCACTCGGGCAGACAGTGAGGGTATTTTCCCAGCAGCCTTGATAGCTCTTTCCATTGGCATCTGTGGAGTAAGGTTTTGGCTGTCTTTAGCACACAAAAAGTAAAGCAGGATTGTTTTGCAATTTTGTTTGGTATAAAACTTTTGTTAAGACCTTGATTTTGCAGTAATCCCAACATTCAATAAAAAAAAAAAGAATGCTAATGAAAACATGTTTATGAGTGATTAACATGGCAACCAATACAAAACTGCTGTGCAGTTTAAAAAAAGAAACTAAATACTTGTCTCATGACTCCCTTAAATACTGTAAATTATTTATACTGACCTTCTGAGCAAATCTAGCTCTTAAATTTAAGCTGCCATACTAAAAGTAATAGAAGCATTATTAACCAAATGCTTAAAGTTGCATGCTTCATTGGCAATACCTTTCATCTCTGCTGCTCTACTGCCATGCTCACATAACAGATGAAATGTAGGGTCTTCTGTACTAGAAGTGTTAGGGGGTTTGGTGCCTTCCTTTTTCTCTAGTCCCCTTGTAGGTAATTCTGTGGATGGACAGTAGGCACAATCAGCTGTTTGGGCAAGAGTCTCTGGTAGACCAGCCCTGTCTTTTTTCCTCTAGGAACAAGTTTCATCCTGCAGGATATTGATTGAACTATTTTCTCATATATTACAGAAATGCAGTTGGAAGTATCCTGGAGGAGGCGGGGTTTTAAGGATTATTTTGGGGTTTTCATTAAATCTGAGATCCATTACCCAGAAATCCACATTTACAGAGGACGAAAGTGCTGAAGACTCATGAGCATATTCCAGTTTTGCACAGTACAAATGTAAACTTTACTTCTTATTCTTCACTAGCTATCATCCTACTAGCAGAGAGTATCCTTCTCAATCCCATTGGAATTTAGCCCTATAAACATCTGTTTTCATGATCATCAAGCGTTTGTATGGTCCCAGTTTGAACACTGACAGATACTGTTCATATCTAAGTTAACTAATTCCCAGTTTTATGATCAGAAGCTAGACCACCTAGTGAGGTGGTAGGGAGAATGACTAGAGGTGTGGACACTTGTTTATTTATAAAAGAGAAAGACTGTTGTGGGACATTTATTTTAGGAAAGGATAAACCACACATGATAAAAACACCTAACACAATCAAGCATCTGTGGTGCTTCCTTTAGTGAAGTTCAGCAGTCCCTGCTGGTCTGTAAGGAAGTCTTTTCTCAAGCCTTTTCTAGCCTTTCTAGCTGGCTGGTCAGATAATTCAGTTATAACAGTGGTTGTAAATACTGCTAAACTCAATGCAATTAGTGGTGATTCCAACCCTTTTATTCTCTCGAAAGCATACTAAACATAGGGAAGAAAATTAAATGTCAGGAAAAGCAAAGCAGCTCTTCTCAGGGCAAGCATACTTAGAGATAGATATTTAAAAACACACTTAACATGATACCAGACAGTAAGAGGTGCAGACAGGCCAAACAATCTAGGGGATGTTTGTTACTATTTCCTACTCTGCAAGCACATTCAAAATTTTATCTGCATCACAGAAGAACAGACAAGTTGTTAGTTATGGCATCTTTTAAATGAAATACAAAACACTGTTTGCATGACGAGGTTAATCATAAAATTCATGTAGACTGAATGCTAACAGAACAGTTTGCTCTGATCATTTTATGTGCTGTGTATTTTAATTGTGTGATCCCCTGTCTATACATTCCCTGCAACTTCAAGGGCCTTGATTTATATGCCTACCTCAGAATAACACTAAAAATTAAAGGTTTGTGACCATTTAAGATTGCTTACAGTAGTTTTGTTCTCATAAGGCTTGATAACGTAAACAACTGAAGTGAACCAACTACTCCAACAATTAATTCAGAGAGCCCCAAGCCAAAGACTAATGTTAAAATGCCCAATATTGTCCATGCCACAGTATCTCCATCCAGTTGTGCATTTAAGCATTGGACAGGAAGGTAAGCCTCCAGATGTCCCACTTGCTTCTACCATATTTCAACGCAACTATCCTCTGCCATCACTTTTACCCAGGACAAAAAATCACACATCCAGACTATGGGATAGCTTCTGGAGGTATATTTGCAACAGCTACTCTAGTGTGACTTAGGGATTTTGTCAGGGGAACATACTGGCTCAGGGCTCATGATGGTCAGGAGAGCTCACACTAGTTTTGGTGACAAAACTGAAATTGAAGGCAAACCTTCTAGAGGAGGTGCTGATAAAAGGCACATGCTGTCAGTAAAACAGGACAACATCCAGGTTCATCATCCCAAAATTCAAATGCCAGTTTTACAGACAATAAGCTCATGAGCAGTATTTTGTTCTGTGGCGTTCAGGCAAAGATTAGCTATTAATCCAATATATAGAGGGGTCTTATTTCAGACTTCAAATTGACTATGTTTGTGACAGAGACTTAAACAGTATTTTCCAGCTGACCCAAAACATAACATGAGACTAAATTCTGATCTGCTCTGCGAGGTGTGTCAGGGTAACACATGGTTCTGCACTGTGCAGGCTAATTCAAGTGAAAACAGAACAGAATATTACAAAGCCAAGGTTCTGTAGCAAATACTCCATAAAGCTATTTATTGGGTTTGAGGTAGTGTGAAATTCTGTCCTAGAGTTGACTATTATAAAGGTAACAGTTTTAAATACTGCCCCGAAATACAAGATTTTAAAATGCAAAACAGCTGAACTTGCCATCTGGAGTGCTACAAGCTGAATACAGAGGGACTTGTTACATCTAAAATGAGTGCCCCATCTATGAGAGGAATTACCAAGAAGGCAAAACAGACAAATGCTGTTTTGATTACTGCCTTGATTTCCTGAGCTACATGCACTGGTTGTTTGCCTACTATCAGGTAAGTGTTCTGTGTGCAATGTGATGGTTAAAAGGCCAGTGCTATTTTTAGCCATGTACACATTGCAAGGTAGCAGAAATGTAGGACAATTCACGCAGGAAAGGCACCAGCAATTCCTGCCTGAAAGCATGCAGCACTGATTGCTGCTTGGAGAGAGGACTACTGCCCCGGTCAAGAGCTGGTTTACAATATCTCTGTGTCAAAATCGAGTCCAAATATATGTGCTCTCAAACACGAGCAGCCAAGTGTAATAGATGTTTTTGTCTGGGGCTCTGTTTAAGCCGCCAAAGGGGTGTGACGGGGCGACCGCGTGACCCTCACAAGCAGCCTCGCAGGCTTTCTGACCTGAAACATTTAGTTCTGGCCAATCTGTTTTAAATCCAATGTTGGCACTGGCTCTGGCTTCATGCAGAAAGCAGAGGGACTCCCAGAGGGCACAGAGCTGGGCAGATCACTGTCTACCTCACTCTCCTTAAGCTACAGCCCGGCAACCAGGGTGACAACACAAGGACGAAAGCTACTAAGGGCCAACTTAGCAGTGCCCCAGACTAGCCCCAGGATGTTTTTGGACAAAAGGCTAACAAAGAGAATTAATTTGTCAGCAATCAATAACAGACTTTGTCTGCAAATTTTTCCTTCCCATAAGGGCATTTATTGGTACTGGTGCCACCTCCTGAGACCTGTGTCCTTCCGATAAATTTATCAGGTATTTAGACATGGAGGTTGTTCTGAGCTGCAGTGGAGTTGTCATTCTACATAGAGTGGCATGTAGAGCAGACAGCAGCAATTTTTCAAACTGCCTCGGGCAATGAAGCAGCTTTCGCTGCTGGGAGGAAAGAGGAAACACAGATGTGACTACAAGCTGATCCTTAGAGGTGCCAGACGGGTGATGTCAGCACAGAAGATGGCCTAGGAGGGCAGGCATGACAGATAAAAATGCATGCATACTTTACACACCTCAAAAGGTGAAGGAAAAAGTATTGTTTGGGGTAGAGCTAAGAACAAAGAGATGCAGCTGGCAAAAGAAAAGCACTGCAAGAACTGAATATTAGGAAACATGAAATGATGAGCAGGTTGCACAGGATTTAAAATGAGAACAGAAAACAAACAAACAAAACAAAATCAGCGTCTGACCTGCCTTTTTACCATAGTCCAAATTCGTATTTAACTGATGAAAAGCACGTTTGAGGGAAGCTGAATGGAGTTCCTGCAGAGTTATTAACAGAAAGGCTCAGGGTGAGAGAGGTGGTGGCTTAGCTACCTCTCAGTAACTGTCTGCAGTTTATTTAATGTCTGTGATGTGCTTTAAAGACAAAAACCACTGAGTTTTAGTGGTAAATTAGAACAAAAAAGAATCCCCAACAGTGGCATCTATTAAATTACAAAATAACCTCTCCAGAGAAGTCTCAGAACTATTGTCACTAAATAAATTTAAAACTGATCGGCCCAAAATGTATTTACTACAGGAGAGAGACCTGCATTTGCCCCAAGGAAAAGAAATGAAATGTCTTTCATCTCATATTTTATCACTCTTTCTTAATGCACAGGGGAGAAAGATGATTATTTAAACTGTTCCTTTTTTTTTTCCCCCTTCTATTTTTTTTCTTCTGAAACTGTCTAGTGAAATGGGCTGACAGGTACTATCTCTTGACGGTATTTCAGGTAATTCACAAGGCAGGCAAGTAGAGGGGCTCACATTCCTTGACAAAAAGCACACATATGCTGGAGGAGGATGCAGCTTCTCTCTGAGACCATGACAAGCTGCCAGACTTCGCCATTTTCAAGGCAGACCATAAAAAAAATCGTATTTAGATGCATTTACGGACAGATGCACACAGCAAGCAACAGCTTGGTCAATCCCAGGCTGTCACAGGATGCTCAGAACAAAAGAAAGAGGCAGCCTTTTATTTTTCATTGTGGTCCTGATACTTCTAGTCTGTGCAAAAAGCACAGCTCTTTCCTCTTACTGTCATTGACAACAGCCAGGAGTGAGGTTGTTTATATTGCCCATGGCAGGGGGCAGAAGGAAGGTGAACAGCAAAGTCAGATGGTAGAAGAAGGGATTCACAGAACGCCAACTTTTACACAGCAACAAGCTTCATTGTCTTGACTCATATCCTGTTGGAGTTACACCCTTATCTGGGACGGTTGAGCACTGGAGCCCCCACACTGTGGACAGCTCACTGAATAGTTGCATCTACCCTAAAAAAAAACATAGAGCAAGCTAAAGGCTCTAGTGAGGGTTTTTATAGCTTCCACTGCCTTGAGTCCCCTGTGAAGCCCTGAGACACACTGTCAAGTCCCGAGCATGATTTACAAGTCACAGGACAGCTGCAAGTAAGATGAGTACCAGTTACACTGGATAAGGAACTCTGTGATATGAGGCTGAAGTTTTGGAAGGCCTTTAAGGAGCTGCAGCTCCTGCTCTAACAACAGAACTGTTCTGCAGCTTAGCAGGAAAGAGAGGTGATAGGGTAGCTGTTATGGAGGCAGGGAATTAATGTGGCCGAGTTGGGAATTTATATAAAAATAGAGTTATTTTACCTCCCCGAAAACCCGCCCCCAAAACTAGATACAGAAATTAACTTAGTTTTAATTAGCAGGTTCTTAGCTGGTTGAGAAGATCTACACGGATGCCACAGGTAGACTTGACTATTTTAGAAGAAGTTGGAAAAGGCTTGAGCTATTAAATAAAGCGTTCCCCCCACTATCAAGATAAGGCTGAGCCAAAGCTACTCACAGCCGAATCAGGCTGGCTTGAATGGAAGGGCGGTCCAAAGGCTTGTCCCTTCGGGTCTTTCAGAAGCCTCCGAGGGTCGTTAAGAGCTATAAAGCTGCACAAAGAGGGTGCTTAAGGCGGATCCAGTCCTTCAGAGCTTGTCTGCAGAGGGAGTCAGGGGCTCCCTCTGCAGAAGCTATACAGGTGGGGGGGGAGAACTCCAAGGCAGGAACGAACTCCACGGCAGGAAAACCCCAAGGCGGGAATTCCCCCCAATATTTATACCCTTCCTAGACAAAGAGCTGAGTTACCACTTCCTAGGCGCAAAGACCACAGCCAATCCCCAGCCGAGTCCAGCGCGGGCCCTGCACGGGGCACCCTTCGTGCCAGAAGGGCCCCTTGCTCGCCCCCTTCACGCCTGCAGGGCAGGGCGGGGGAACAGGTCTTTTTGCACCTTTTCCTCTCCTATTCAAACCACAGAGGGAGAGGAATTTTGGGGTATACAGGACTCAAGGACAGTAGCAGATATTGTCTGCGGGAGGTAGATGTGGTCCAGAGGACGCCATAAAGATAAGAGGATGCAAAGTAGCTACTTTTTCTTAACTTGCAGGTACTTTCAATCCTTTAATTAAACTACATTTTCTGCCATTATTTGATAATCTGTAAGATGTTACAGTAAATGGGAAGTACAGCAAAACCCAGAAATAATGTAATGTTATTACTGAGATATGTTGAGTATACTGAAGTTCTGGTTTTAAGAGTACACACATGGATCCTCAGCATAATTCCATTGCTATGTAGTTGGCTTCTCTGGTTAGCAGTAGAAGACTCACATTTTCATTTGCATTCATCGAGGTGACTGAAGCTGTAAAGATATTCTTCAGACAAGATGTTTGCAAGCCACAGAAACCTTTATGGGGAGACAGAAGGGGGAGAGAGAGAGCAATTGTAAAGGGTTAACCCTCCTCAGGGGTGGGTCTGAACCTGGCCCCAGGTGTAGTGGTTAGCCCCCTCTCACTTCCTGTCTAGCCCCCTTTAAAAACAAAGGAATGTCCTGATTTGCTCTCTTTCTTTTGTCTCCCTGCCTGTGAGCACTTCTCTTTGTTCCTGCTGCTTTTGTTTTACCATGTGGCCATCCTTCCATGTGGTGGACAAATCCTGAAAATCTACCTCCATCCATTGACATCAATCTGGTTGTATATATATGTATGGGTATATAGGTATCTTGTTTTCCCATTCCTATACCTTTTTTGTAACTCCCCTACCTCAAATAACTTTTATTTATTGTTATAGGTTTTTTTAACTTCCAAATTTAAGTGAGGCTATTTATTTGGGTGTGGTGTTTTATCTCCTTCCTCTCTACATCTAATTCCTATCTTTCCAAAAAGAGGGAGAGAGGAAGGCATCCCATTATTGTATTGGTTCTGTCAGCTGTATTTTGAGTCTCTGGAAAATTTAAACTAGAACCAAGACAGCAGTGAAAACTGGAACTTCTCAAATGATGTCTCTGTTTTCAGACAGATTCTGTGGTCCAGGCTAGAAGCACATGCAAAATAGGTAAGAACTGATAAAACTCAATTTCCAGAGGCAATCAGATAGGTACCACAGGGCAGGGAGAAGGAAGAGACACTGTTTTGTTTCACACAGGATACTGTGGTACCACCTATCATTACCAGTCCTTAAAGAAAGCTTCCTATGCAGTGTCAGCAAAAGCTTATGAGGATTGCTGGTCACTCTTCCACCTCGTTGTTGTTTATATATATATATATATATGCACTGTTAAGATAACCTGTCCTGTCCTGCAGTTTGCAAAGATGTGGTATGTTGTTGGTAAATCCAAAACTCCTCCCATCACTGCTTGTTCTACTTTCTCTGGGCTAAAGTCCCAGTAATGCAGTACAAAGTGGCAGGCCAGGTATCAGAGAAGACATTTAAGCTCAAAACCTTAGATGCTTGCAAGAAGAATTTTGACATGGAAAAACGAACATTCATGGCAACATCTTTGCAAGTTACACATCAGATATCAGTCTGGAAATCTACTTCTCAGACTACTCAGGTGCTCAAAACGTGTATTTCTCAGTGTTAAAATTTTCATGCTGTATCTTAATGGGAAATTACTTGATAACCAGCAGCTGCACAATAAGAATTAGAACCAAAATATCAGTTACGGAGATCTCTCTATATTGAAAAAAAATCATTAAAATTAATCATGCAAAAATTTCACTGTCAGCAAATTTGACTGATGTACTAGAAGATTTTTCAAGATAAGGTATGCTAATATTCATACTTGCTGAGGGAAAACAAAGTCACAGTACATGTGGCAAACCTCATTATAAAGGCATTTGATTCAAGTCATATTCTAAAAATGACAATAAATCTTGTTTTATTGCAAGTTTCTTGTAGCATATCCATGTTATGATGCAAACCAAAATAGGATGCATTGTATTTTGAATAAAGCCTCATGACATATCTGAATATTTACTGTAATGAATTAATCAATAACAAGCAACTAAGTTTTTCACTTAACATCCAGTGATCTGTTCACTCACTTTTCCTCCAAAAGCATATGGTGTAAATAATATTTTTCACAAAGCTCATTGAAGTATTTGATAACAAACATCTTGAGTAAGAGATGTATGTTTGACTGAAACAGCTACATCACAGGGAGGCCTTTTCAGAATTTTATTACATTGCTTCACCTCTGTGCTAGTTTGAGCCTAGCTAGCATGTTTTGGTGAGAAGAACTAGATGATAGGCTGAGAAATGAAAACAATGGTGTCTACTTCCCACACAGTCTTGCTGAGATGTATACAAACGAAGAAAGGCAAAACAAAGATTAGGGCATTTTGCTTCTTCTCCTCGCTGGGGAACTTTGCCTGCTGGGGAGCTCGTGGCTGCTGGCTGGACTCCATCTTGCTTTCTAACCTCACCCTCCTTTGCTTGGCTGCTTCACCTTGCTTTTTAACCCTTTTGGCCGAACCTCCATTCTTCCTTAGGACTGGGGGAAGGTTGAGAGGGGTAGGGGGAAGGTGAGGGGTGGTTGAGAGCCCCTCCTGGGGACTCAGGTTTCTGGGAGGGGAATTGTGTTTGTATTACCTTTTTTACCTTGTATATTTCTGTATATAACTGTATATACTGTGAATATCTGCTTGTAAATTGTGCCAGCTGTAAATACAAGCTTCATTCAAATTTCCAGAGCCGACTGAGTCTAGTCTGGGTAATTACTAAAAGTGTGGGGGGGCGGGGGACACCCAAACCATCACAACCTCATACAGAACAAATAAGCAATTAATTTTCTTGTAAATAAATGTCTAAGGAAAACATGTAGTATTTGCTTTAGGGAGTTTCTAAGCTATTTCACATCCGTATCTTTTCACTAGGTATTCTCAATGTGTGATGACAATCTTCTAAGGACGGTATTTGTATGGAGTTTGTTCAAAATGTTACAGCCAAATTCCTGGTATAGACAAAAAGACACACAATTTACGAGCTAAGCAAAGAATGTATTGTTACCATCACTGAAGATGTAATTTGCAATCACTGAATTATTAATCCTGATCCAATTATTATTTAAAACAAAAATAACAACAACAAAAAACAACCAACCTACACAGAGAATGCTGTTGAGTCTCAGTAATGACACAGGCAAAACCGTTATACATCTCTTAGTTCTTATCCCTTCTTCACTGTTATACTCACCTTTCCACTACCCACCTGGATCTTAAGGTGGCTGGTCTCACAATGTATGAGGTTTTACATACACTGTGTGCTTTCTCTTTTTTCTCCTAAAATCAGTTTTACTTAGTTGCCAGGCCTGCATTTATTAATTATTAATCACTGACCACTGGTGTGTTGTTTATAGCTCTGGGGTCTCAAGTATCATCCTATGCTGTCAGCATCTCTTATCTGCACGCCTCTGCAACACATCCATTATCTCTCCTTTTGAGTTATCTCCTGTGATGCCATGTTTATAGTTCTTTATGCTGTGTTACTTTGTTAGGGTCCTACAGGGTTCATTCTACAGAAAATAGCTACTTGTTTCTCTCAGTTAAGTAAGAAACATATCACAGTACTGTACAAAGCTAAGCAAAAGTAGAACGAATTGTGTAATAGTCATCTAGTTCTTAAGAAATTGCTGTTGCAGCTAAATGAGTCAAGGCAAAGCTCCAGGCAGGTCAAGACAAGCCCAGACAAAACCTGAAGTCCTGAGGCCTTACAGGGCTCCTACAAAACATATTACAGATGACAGCAATGTGTTACCATGAACACAGTGAGCACAATGTTTGAATGCAAATATAATTAATCATTGACAAGCTCTTGATCCTTGACATTATGTGACAAGTCCAATTCATCCTTGACAAGATCACATAGTCACAATGCCTCACAAACAGCCAGTGAAGGGAACTTGGGTCATCCTGGCTCTTCTTTGCAGTCACTTAATTTTCACTTGGAAGTAATTAACTTCTCATCACTACTAACAACAACCGTATCTATCCCAACCGGGCTGTGCTAATTGCTGACTCTACCTTGAAGAAAGTCAACCTGCTTTAAAGGGAAAAAGCTTATAAAGTTTCTTTTGCTAGTGACTGGCATGTATGTCAGCCCCCACAGGAGCATACAGGGGAATGTTTCTTTCTCTGCCCAGAAGCTGACTTAATACTGAGCCATAAATAGGCCCCTAGACCTAGAAGCCAGTTTAACTGGGTTCTCTACCTGGTTATTCTATAGTTCTTTGCCTGACCTTGTGAAAGTCATTAGTAATATATGATTTGGTTGTGAGCTTCCTCTTGTCACTTAAGATGTTATGCAGCAGTTCAACAGCTATACATGAAATCTACCAATAACCACATGCTACTGTTTTACCATCCTCCAAAGTAACCTCCAAGCTGATTTTGTCATCTCTGGCTCAGGCCTTTTAAACTTGCACTATAACACTGTGTCAGTCCTGAACACTAGATTCCAGTGAATAGTTACCTGAAGCAAGTGCTCTGTGTATGGATGGATGAGTTGTAAGAGAGAAGCTGCCCTACCTTCCTTACTCCCCACTTTTGACTTCAAGCCAATCATGTTCTGTGAGTGAGCACTGGGATGCTGTGTTTTATATCAGCATCCTTCTGGGAAAAGCCTAGGACCAAAAGGGAAGGAGGAGACAATCACAGTACTTCATGCTGTAGCTTCTTTATTGTTCATCCCTTAGTCCTGACCTTGCCAACTTCAAATCAGCTCCTGCTGTGCAGCTCCCTACCACACTCTTACAGCAACTCCTCTGCCTCAGAAATATATCCCGCTTTATTCTTCATTTTAGACAAGAATGAATAAAAGCCTGAAGCTATGTTTAACTGAAAGTTCCAAGTCACAAAGACATCCAAATGTACAGATGTTCAAGGAGGATTTCCTCAAATCCTTGGTTCTCCCTCTCCTGAATGATCCCAGCTCCTAATTAGACTGTGATTTCTATTTTGCATGTAAAGAAAAACACCACAATGCCTATATTCACAATAACTCCTTACTGCTCCCTACAGTACAAATTATTCTAAGCAGAAGTTTGTCACGGAGTGCTGGAACTAGATGATCTTTAAGGTCACTTCCAATTTAAACCATTCTATGATTCTATGAAAAGATGCTTAGATTTTCTACTCACTGATATTTGAAATGAAAGTGATCATCAGGCCTGCTGGTCAAAGTGGAGTCAGCATAGGAAAAAACACACACACACACAAAAAAAAAAAAAAAAAAAGTTAAAAATTCCCTGATAGGCTCAGTGCAAAGTTATGAACACTGCTACATACACTGGAATAACCACATCCTGTTTTCTGCAGTATACCCTGGTGCTTCATGCTGCTTCTGGTGTACAATCATAACGTCTGCAGGCACTACCAAATGGTCATGGACTTTCACAACTGTGCTAGTTTGAGGCTAGTTGAAATATTCTAGTAAGAAAAATTAGATTACAGGCTACAAAAAGGAAACGATGGTGAAGTCTACTTCACTCACAGGCCTGCTGAGATGTATAAAAACAAGAGCACAAAACATAGCTAGCACAGTGTGGCTCTCTGCTGCAGCTGGTGCCTGTACTTTTCTCTCTGGCCTGCTTTCTGTGTAACTCATCTTTCTGCTTTCTACCCCCCTGGCTGATCCTCCAAACTCACCTTGTACATAAGGCAAACTCTGGGATAAGGTAGAGGGGATGGAAAGGAGGTAGAAGGGTGGTTGGGAGCCCCTCCTGGGGACTCTGGCTTCTGGAAGGAGTATTGTGCTTCTGTATTACCTTTAACTTGCATATTTCTGTATGTAGCTGTATATATTGTAAACATCTGCTTGCATATCGTGATAAGCTGTAAATATAAAACTTAATTTCTTAATTTTCAGCTTGGCTGAGTCTGGCTTGGGTGATTTCATAAATGTGGGGGGGCGAGTAACACCCAAACCATCACAATAACTTACAAAAATCACAGCAACTGCTATTAATTATTTTATATAATCTCACATTTACACTGATATTTGTAAATAGATAATTCGCAAAGCACTCCTTAGCAACCACTTAGGAGAAATTATGACACAGACAACTGTTTCTGTTAAATGGTTATTCTAGAAGTAGAAATTACATAGAAATGTAGCTGCTACATGAGTGGTTTGAATTATAGCTGTAAGCTGAATCTAAGTCACAGCTTTCTTAGTGAAATTACCTGAATCTTCTAAATACCTGATGCTTTTAATTTCCTTTTTTTTTTTTTCTGGAATGACTCCTTAACATACTCTCTCTTATTCAGGGTATTGTCACCTCCAATAGCTCAAGTTAAGCAGCTTAACCTACGTGTTCCCAAATGGGCCTGTTATCTCAGCACAGAGGCACTGCTCCTACAAAAAGCCCCAAGTGCACCTCTCATTCATTTTGCTCAAATCCAAACCATTCCTGAAGGCTACTCTGTAATGGAATCATTACCAGATGATTCAGACACTCCCATGTGTTTTTCCTTAATAGACCTTATACTGATTTTTTTCCAGAGCATTTCCACCCTTTTACTTATGACAATTAATGAAACTAGGCTGCACGAAGAGAGAGTATTTCATATTACAGCATAAAGGTTACTCATTCCATGCTAGCCTGTTCAGCACTGCACATTTCTATCACTGTCTCCCATTTATTTCTAAGTACTCCAATCCAGAGGTCTTCCTTAACTAGGCCAAACACAATTCATAAAGCACCATTGTTTTGCCATGTTTCAAAGCATTCAGGATTGTTACATACTCTGAATTGATTGAGCAGGAGATTACTTTTTCTCCAGGGGAGATGATGATCAGCATTTCCCACCCAGTTCCTGAGCTATCTTTACTAATTTATCTTAATAACATCTTTGTGTTTTGACTCAGAAGAAAAGAGATCAAAGCAGAGAACACGGCAGGCATACTCTCAAGATTAAAATTGGCCAGAGGCAATCAGCAGAGCAAGTAAACAGCTCTTTACTAGTGTGAAGAAAAGCCTGATCTAACATGAGCATTTCTGTCTTCCTGCAAGCTCCCTCCCAGTTAGCCCTCTTGGCTTGACTGGTCACATCTGCTGTTCATGCTATTTCTTGTCATTATCACATTTTAGTGCCCTTTCTCATCCTCAAATGTCATTAACCAGTAACACTACAAGAAAACTTACAGTTCTCTTACTCCTTAACAAGACAGCTCAGAACTGTATTCCTTATGGGAGCAGAGGCTGATCTTATAAGTACACCAAGCAGCTCCTGACTCCACTTTCTGGCTTCACTTTCACTGGCATAATGACTCACATCAGCCTGAGGTGCAGTGACAAATTTTCTTCAGGATAAGATTTGGGACCTTAAGGATCATTGTATTTCAGTGTTTCAACACTATTCCACTTCACTGCAACAGGAAGAGAGGACTGAGTACACAGGAGGTGGGAGAGGCTATGTTTTGTTTGATACATCTTACTTGATAGCATGCCATTTCTAATGATCCTCTCTATACAGACCTTCTCATATCTAAGTTGGCTCCACATCATATCTTGAGCTGAACTACCTAATCAAAAGGGAAAATTAGAGGTAGATTGCACTCCCTGTATAGGAGCCTAAAACCTAACTCCTGCTTATTTGCTTGGCTCTCTATTGAGAAGACAAACTTGATGCAAAGGAGCACTTCAAAGTGTTCATTTTAGCTTCCATTTGACCTTTATTTTTAAAGTGGACTTTGCCCTCAGTGAGCTCAGGAACCACTGCAATCTGGCTTAACACCAATTTTGATTTTTTTTTTTTTTTAATCAATGAGCACTAGGTTTATCTTGTGCTCTTATCTTGCTCACTGTCAGTAGCAGACAGAAGTTCCAAGTTTGATTGAGAATCAATGCATACAAATACAAGGTCATGCACTTGGGGACAATGTGGACAGAGTTCTTATGGAACAAGATGTAGTATCCTGCTAAGCAGCAGCTCTGAGAAGGACACAGGATGCCATAGCAGAAGACCACCCAGGTGTCAGTATCATCATGCTATGAGAACAGGAACACTGCTGCTACCTATATGGCAGCACAGGGAATAGAGAAGCAGCATGCCCTCTATACTGGGTAGTTATGAGACTGTTGCTGACACGCTTGAGCCCAGCCTTTGGCTTTGAAGTGTTGGAGATGTGGGAAAGGGATTTGCAGTTTGTGAGTGCTGTCAGTTTTGCAGGTCCTCTTCCTTAGCTTTGCATATACTTAGACACTATTTGGTAACAGCCAGCCTGTGATGGAGCCCAATACTAGGGAACACAAGACTCCATTGCTCCCTATTTATGGCCTTGATGTGGCATATTTCACCAATTTATGTGGAAACATGGGCTGTACCTCACTTCCTACAAGGCTGCAATATTGAGTCTGAAGACAGGCAAGCTCCTTACAGTCACAGAAGCACTTCCTGAACAACGTGCTGGGGGGTGTGTGTGTGCATGAGATGACCATCTTCACATTAAAGATCTGACTGGATTTTCTGTCATGTCCTGTGCCTCCCACAGGGACAGCAAAGCCTTGTCTCCACCATGGCACTGAGCTGCTTTACAAACCCGGGAAGGACCCCACCATAAGGATTTCTCTCAGTCACTTCTACTGAGAGGCCACTGCCTGTCTTTTGAATCCTGTTCTGCCACTGCAGAAAACAGTGTATTGCTATTGCCAGTAGCACATCAGAACAGGTCAACATCAACCTGTATTTGGTCACTCCCACACAGGACCATCAGTTATCCCTTTGGATCCAGCAATAGTGACCCACACAGACTTGCTCCTTTGGTTCCCTCTCCAGCTGCCTTACTGTGAGAACTGGGATTTCATGCATGAAATCAGACAGGTGACTTTCAGACAGTAGCACCTTTCATCTACATCACCAAAAGCTCTTCATAACAAGGTAGTTTTTCTTTGTACACCTTGAACCATTTTTATGGCTCTTTATTGATGTTTCAGTAGCTTACATCACTAAATATGAACATCAGCCCTGATCAACATTGTTCTCAACAGTGTTTGTACAATGGGAAGGTTACTTCCCTGCTAAAATCAAGTTGCATATTTCTGCAAGGTAAAACTGATGTTGTTTCAGTTACAGTGAGTAGAACAAGGTAACCAACAAGCTTTTTCCAAGATCTGGTTTTCTGAACCCTCATTGCTCATAATATTTTCTTAGGAAACACTGTACTTAGTAGGTTTTCTTTCTAGTGTGAGAAGTAGCCCTTTAAAAACCATGCAAGCTTTTGACTTTTTTTCCCTATGGTATTACAGAAAATAGGAAAGAAGGCGGTGAAGAAGTTGGTAAACTGGAGGAAAAAAATTAAAGAGAGTTTTACTCTGAAAAAGCAACTAGAGTCAATTTATAGTGACAGCCTTTGGGTTTTGGTTGTAAATTTATGGAAATCCTGTGCTTGCAAGTTCTAATGGCAAATAGTGATACACTGGATAGGTGTAGTTGATAACGTGTATATCTCTGCAGCACATGATTAACATACCTGTAGTTCACCTTTTGTGTGTGTGTGTGTGTGTATATATATATATGTAAACACAAATCCTGCTTCAAGGTTGTATTTTTTTCCAATCAGTTTTCATTTTCCTGGCTGCATTGTTAGCTTTTTGATTAAATAAAAATGAAAATAAATTACTGTACTCCTCCTCCCCTTAACATTATTAAGGAAAGCAGAACAGGTCTACAAAACAGAACCATTAAGATAATATGCTAGGCACTAGATGGTTCAGCAGCTTAAAAGGGGGGGGAAGCACTGTACAAAAATAGCATCTTTATTTTGGGGGAAATCTCCCGTTCAGAAAGCCGTGCACCTGCTACTTCAAACCTACTTCACTCTGTCCTCGGGAGTACAGAGATCTCAGCACATGTGAGAGCAGAAGCCAAGGCAAGGCTGTTGCCTGGCCTAACGTAGTAGCCACCTTGTCTCAGAGTTTGCACTCGAATGTATCTCTTTCAACACATACAACAGTACTGGAAATGTGATGAGCCGGTGTGTAAAGCGGCGGCAGGGGCGTGCAGCACATTGTGGCCTGTACCTCAGCCGCCTCCTTTACAGCGCAGCAGAGACGGGCAGAGATGAGAGACATTTGCACCCTCAGGCCCCCATGTTGCAGTACTGACAGATATTAAAATGTATGCTAGGCACCTTAGGGAAGAAAAATAAAAGCGTGAGTCGCACATACGAGACCTTTATAAAGTTTGGCGTGAAGTTGTGACCGAGGCTCCCCACGCCGAACGCCGGTTCCCGGGCTGCGTCCCCAGCGGTCGTTATACCCTCAGGGAAACGCAGGCCTGGCGCCCCTTCCCCCCGGCCCGCTCCCGCCGCACAGAGGTGGCAAAGGCGCCACCTGCCAGCCGCATCCCGCATCCGCAACTCTGCTGCCTCTCGCTCCTTCCGGAGCCGCCTTGAGGAACTGGCTGTGGCTGCTACTGGCAGCCGAGCCCTTTTCCCTTACGAGCCCGCCGACAGCCGGGCGTCCGGGCAGTACGCGGGGTGGCGGCCTGACCTTAGCCCAGGCTGCCCCGCGACACGCGTAGCAAGTGCTAAAAGAAGCAGACGGGCCTTCCGCCTTCATCACCAGCTCCTCAGTGATGAGCGCCGCTGTTAGCAACCCTCTGAAAAAACGTCGATAAACAGTACGGTGTTAACTGCCACAGAACAATTAAACTACCTTCATCCAAGAGTTCACAGTTTTACTTCAAACGCACCTGTAACATATTAAGTTGAAAGTCGCTCATGCATACCTTCAAGCCGTGGCTCACTCCATTATGTACTTTTATCTTCAAGCACTGATAGTGGTGCTATATCCCTTTGTCCAGTTTAACCTCATCCAGTCTCTCCTCACCTCCCCCCCAAAAAAAACCCTCTGCTCTTCACAAATCCTCACTAGCACTAAATCAGCTCTAGACTAGCATTGCATTACAGGCTCATGAACATTTACCTGGAAAATGTGGACATGCCCATTTCTACGTGTTTCCTTAAAACCTTTGTTAATTTGCATCCCGACATAGGTCCTTGAACACATTAAGCAGGCAGCCCCTGAACTTTGATAATTTATAAACACACAAGAACCCCAACTCATGATAAACATTTCCCAACTAGTGGTATAGCTAATAGCTTTTCCCACATCCCTGCGCTCTCCTGTCATACTGTATTACACCAGAAACTCTTAGAACAGCATTTGTCTGTTACTGCACATTTGCTAGTACGCATCTTGGAGGATGAAGGTGTAAATAATAAATGCCCAATGGAGGTCTCACATAAGAAAGTAATGGAGCCCAAATGACAAGTTATTTGTTATAGAACAAATGTAGGGTTGTGCTTTTTCTGAACAACTAGGACAGCACATACACTGGTTTGGAGATCTGGCAGTTATAACGCAGATAATACTTACGAAGGGTGTGATCTCTGCAGGACTCACCTTTCTTAGGCAGTGCTGACCAGCCATATCCTTCAGGAGAGCATGAGAGGCTTTGGCCAAGCTGTGGTTTGGATCTTTTCCCTTTTCTTAACCCACAGGTACTATGAGATCTCTGCTTATTGCCAACAAGGAAAGGGCTGCTTGAAGCACTGGAACACTTACATTTCCATATACTGTCTTCACTCCCTCTCTGAAGCAGATAATATTTTCATTGGATACTTTTCCTCTATATATGTGAGGACTAGAACTGTATTTGTGAACTGAAAGCATTTTTTGTCATTTGGAAATTTGGCCTTGTGTAACAGAAAATCACCAAAACAATTAGCTCAAGTTTTATGCCATCTATGCCACCTGCAAGATTGCGGCATGATTTGCTCATGAAGATAGAAAAATGCACCAGAAGATAAACCTGAAGAAGACGGGCGAAGTCAAATATTTACTTTTTCTCCAAGCACTCTCAACCTGTTTAGACACAAGGAGGTCCTGCTGTCTTCATGCATGTCTTCATGAACAGACAGCAATATGTCCAAACCTGCAGTGAACTGACAGTTCCTTTGGCTTGCCCAGCATGAATTCATAGATGCACAAACGTGGTTACACAAGTTTGTTAAAAAAAAACCAAACAAACACCATCCTTTCAAAAAAAAGATGTTTACAAAGAAAGTACCTTGATCTTCTCACTGCAAACAGTATCCTAAAGCAAAACAAAACACCCAAAACAAAACAAAACCAAAAACAAAGCAAATTTGCTTACTAACTTTTCCAAACCATCATGGCAACAGCTATGCCCACCGCCATGGATTTTTTACAGAGCTCAGAGCAAATGTTAATTTAGCATGGGGTATTATCTGCACTAGCCTCATCCCAGTTGTGAGCTGTTACCCTGGTCTCATTGGAACTGACCACTGAAACTAGCCTAGGTCAAGAGGACCTGATTGCTGAGGCCTTCTCTAAAGCAGGAGCAAGGTCTGCCACTTTGCTGCTAAAAGAAGCAAAGACATTTCTGCCACAACAGTATTTAATTCTACTTGTCACTAGTATACCCAAAGACTGTCAGAATGTGTACCAGAAAACAGCAAAGGTTCCAATTCAGTCAAAAAAGGAAAATAAGTGTAGAGAGAGAGCAACACTGCCTGCTACAGAGGACTGAAACCAGCCAGTCTGACCAAACATGAGGTAGTTCAGAAACCAGCATCAGCCTGTAACACATGGGAGAGTTACACATTCAGCCCTTCAGAAAACTCATATTGCTATCATTTGTAGGCCATAGCGGGTGCTTTGCCAGCAAGGAAAAAGAGACTGAACAGTTGGAGGGATGCTAAAAGGAAATGTCTGCACTTCTCAGTAGCTGCAAGCTGAGAATATCACCTCTTTCATGCTGCCCTACTTTTTCCCTGCTCCTTCTTGGCATGGAATGTGGGATCCACACTGCCCAGGTGACTAAGAGGAAGACAAGAGGACATGGACAGTGTCCATGAACAATGGACAATGAAGGACCTCTTTTAGAAACTACAGCAGGAAGGGGTGAGTTCATTTTGGAGAGTAGAAAGAAAAGCAAAAGTCCTGGAAGGGCAAGGAACCACAGTCGTTGCTAATTAGTGAAGACAAAGATTCTATCTTTGGAGACAAGACAGGCATGTCCTTAAGAAGTTCTCTTGTCTAGGAGATGACACCGTTCTAGACAGATCATTTTCAAGTTTATTTAACTTAAAAAGAGACTGTGAAAAAACACAGTGCATCAGAACAAATTTAAACCATCTGTTTGATCATCTTGCAAACTGTAAACATTGTCTTTGAGAAAATAATCTTTCTTCAGAATAACAGTGTGCACAGATTCAACTAGAATCTGTGTAAGCGGAACTTTCACTAAGTCAGATAGAAATTACCCTGAGGACAAGTCAGTATTTAAATTATTTTAGCTAATTCTTCTTTCAACTTCTTCCAGGAGTACCCAGGAATGTATCCTCCCTCTAGATTCATTCTATACCTCCCTGGGCACTTGTCCTACCCAGCATAACTCAAATTAACTGCCATACACATTTAAAGCCTTTGTGCATATGTTCCATGTAAACATAAGAGAAAAATTATTCACTTACTGAGGGTGGCAGAGCACTGGACCAGGCTGCCTCAAGAGATTGTGGAGTCTCCTTCTCCGAAGGTATTCAAAACCATAACCAAAACCTGGTTAGTGTTCCTGTGTGATTCACTCTGGGTGATCCTACTCTAGCAGAGGAGCTGAACTAGAAGATCTTTGGAGGTCTCTTCTAGCTCCCACCATTCTGTGATTCTGTATGTCCTATATTGTCTTATATTTTCTTTTTTTTCATACAGATTCTGTAGTGTCCATATTTATATTTTCTGAATGTACCAAAATTATTAATATCTGCACTACAATCAAAATTATTATCAGATAATTGCATACTTTTGCCTTGTCTGTATGTTGTGCTTTTTAACTACTGTTTTAAACATATGTAAGAGAGGATGTCTACCTATAAAAGCAGGAGTACCAAACTTGCTTTTTTTCCTCCAAATTCAAAGCCCATTATCAACATTTTCACTGGTTTAAAATAGCAGAGAAGAAAGCAGTTCATGTTAACACCCACTAGCCACACTGATAATTCAGCCTTATGCCTTTTAAAACAGCCCATTTGTTGCTCACAAAGACAACAATAATTTCCAAAATAAAAAAAAAAAAGAAATTGAATACATATATACAACATCAACATTAATCTAAAGCAAGACTTCAGAAACAGTGCCAAACCTAATACATGTTAACAGGCTTGGATTTATAGTCAGTCATGTTCAAAATGGTAGCCAAAACTATTCAGAATGTGATTGGTTATACCCACACACTCCACATCAAGCTACGCTAATTAAAATACGTAAGTCTTGCACAAGAAGATAATTTTCAGCAGTTACAGCACAAATGAGCTTAGCTCAGCAGAGACCAACTGGGGTCCACAGACCAGATCCAGCCTGCAGGTCTCTGCCTGGTCTGGTGCCTCTTTTTCCGGGAGGAAATGGGGATCAGCTGCTCAGGCAACATACACCACACTAATAGCCCAGCATCTCTGTCTGCACCTGTCCAAAGCCCAGCCCAAAGGGCCACAAGTGGTTATTCAAGTGAGAAGGAGGGAAGGCCTGTGTCTCCTGCCACATGACCTCTTGCACATCTTCCTTGGTTGGAAGTGACTTCCTGCTGCCATTTTAGGACAGCGGTTGTAAATGAGACACTCTAGACTGAGGTGCTCAGCTTCCCAGATAAGACCACTATGAATTGTCTCCCAGGAACTCTCTCACGATAAGCTACATGGTATACCAACATGAAGACATTTTTCAATCTTAGGGAAACTACCAAAACATTTTCAACCCTTGTGACTCAGTCCTCTCCATCACCAATTGCAGCACAAAGCTCACAAGTCACTTAATTCTGATGTGCACATCTGTACTAAAGTAACCAAAAAAACCAAATGGTGTGACATGATCTTACCCTACCGAATCGTGGACACGCTGAGGCACTGTTCACAGGGAGAGGGGTCTGGCATCTTTTTTATTGCTAGTCACATTCAGCTATCTATTAATTCATTTAACTCAACGAGGCCTGTTTCTTAAGAACCTTTAGAAGTATATATTTACTTAGGAAAAATAAAATCAAGACTATGAAGACCATTTATTCAAAGTAAATGAAAACACAACATGAAACAGACGCAGAAGCACAGACAACAGCACCACAGGCTAAATGAAACCCAAGTTAAAGAAGCAGATGCTGAAGGAATGGCCATAAATTTTAAAGATGCCAACAATGAAGAAATTTGCTTAACTGAAGTACTGGGAGTTCTTGCTAACAGAGTGGCACTGCCAATGAGGTCTTGCCTCTTCACGTGTTTACAAGCCCACACACTTTTGCTTTTGATTATTTAGTAGTAGACTACCACAGTATTACAGTCATTCTATATGTGCTGCTAGCTAATTACCAGCTAGTAATTTCATTAAATACTATACTATTTATGCAAGTAAGAAATGGACACCCTTTCTGAAGTACAAAAAATCAGACCACTTTTTCAGGGAAATACAGATTGCTCTTGGACAGTTTTCTGACCCCACTGAAAACAACAGCCATCTTAACCTCACAGAATGCCAGGTTGGAAGTGACTCCAAGAATCATCTAATCCAACCTTTCTAGGTGTTAGTGTAGTTTAAACAAGATAGCTCAGCATCCTGTCACGATGTCTTAAAGCTGACCAATCTAAGAGAATCCACTACATCTTTTGGGAGATTATTCCAATGTCTAACTGTTGTCATGGTAAAAAATTTTCTTCTGGATTCCAACTGGAACCTTCCCCAGGAGTAACCTGTACCCATTACCCTGTGTTTTCCATGCAACTCCTCATAAAAAGGAAGTCTTCGTTCCCCTGGTAGCCACCCTGCACATACTGGTATGCAGAAATAAGGTCTCCCTTAAGCCTGCTCTTCTCAAGGCTGAACGAACCCAGCATTCTGTCTTTCCTCATATGGGAGGGCTTCCAGTCCTCTGATCATTCTTGTGGCCCTTCTTTGAATGCTTTCCAGCATGTCTGCATCTTATCTGTACAGCAGGGACTAAAACTGCATGCAGTACTCCAGGTGTGGCCTGACAAGTGGGACAATCACTTCTTAATGTCTGCTGATAATGGCTTGTTGATGCAACCCAGCATCCTGTTGGCCGCCTTTGCTGCTGCAGCACACTGTTCACTCACACCAAGCTTGTTATCCACCATCCCCAGGTTCTCCTCCATGGAGCTGCTCTCCAGCCAGGTAGATCTCAGTCAGAGCTACACTTATTGGACACAGAACACCAGTTCCTCCTGTTTGTTTCCCAGACTTTGTGCATTAGTATACATACACTTTAGACAGTTGTGGTTTTGTTTCTCATTTAGGGAGGCACAATTTATACTACTCTGGTTGGCTTGGTTAATTCCCTGATTGCTTGCAGTGGTGATGGTGTCTTGAATATTGATGTTTTTGATCTATTCCCCCAAGTCCTTCAGTTTAAAGCCCACCTCACCAGGTTGGCCAACCTGCTGCCAAAGACTCCCCTGCCTCTTCTAGACAGGTGAATTCCATCCCTTTCTAGCATGATATCCTGTTTTTTTCTGGCAGTCCCCTTCACAAGACAATGTTCCACATTCATTCATGTTAGAATTAACTTGTAGAAAGAGGAAGGCAGAGTGAAAATGGGGGAAGAAGGAGGCGTTGGAAACCAGGTTAGAAAGGCCTTTGAGCAGCCTCATCTAGTAGGAAGTGGAAGAAAAGATGATTTGGGCACCAAGATTCTTCACTTTCTCCCTCAGGGCCTTATAATCTCTTGCGCTTGCCTAAGTTTAGTCTTATGGTACGATTTGTGCCAACATGAAAGAGTAATAATGGATAGCAGTCTGTGCTGCTGACAAGTCTCTGCAGCATCGTGGATCTTAGCTCTGGGAAGGCAGCATACCTTGCGTACTCCCTGTCAGGTCAGGAGATAGGCCCTTTTGGGCAAATACGCCATGTTTTGCTGTGGGCAAAGGTTGGTCTTTAAAATTGGTCAATTAATCCTTTAATAGAATAATGAATAGAAAAGTTACCTACAAAAACATGTTGATAGTCATGGCAAAAGCAGCTGTTGTGTCAGACACTTTTCAAGGCCTAAGTAAATTGCAGCAGGCAACATTCTGTAAAAGCTTGCATGCAAGCAAGATGCAAAGCTACTGAGGAGTTTAGGAATATTTAGTAGGTTGAAGGTATTTAACAAGAACACAGGATGTGAAAGGGAAACTGAACAGGTTTTGGATTAATAAGTTCTTTCCAGGTTTTGGATACTGAAGTGGAAGCTCACCTACTAACCATTCAGCATGTCCTGTGCCACTAGAACTAGCAGTGGTCAAATGAAAGTTGTAGTAGGACCTGGATTCAGAAACACATAATCAGAGGCAGTTCATACAGTAGCTGCTCACTGAAGAGAACACTGCAGGTGTAGTTTTTGTGAGCTGAAAGGGAGATTGGACATGGAAGTGAGATCCATTGCAAGTTACTAAACAGTTAAACTGCAACAAGCTCAGGAAATCCTCTGGACTGAAAATAGCTCACAGCAACAGGAACATTTGCAGGAGTTATAATACATTCTTATCCTGTTCCTGTTCTCCCTTAGGCACCCATTTCTGGCCACTACTGGAAGCTCTCTCTCTCACTTGTATTGCAGAGTTTCCCAGGACAACCACTTTTCTGGTCTTTGATCTCAGCATTTCTCCCCAGCAAATGCCAGTCTGGTCATGAACTCTTGTGCTTGACCTTATTTCTGCTATTCACATACACACACTGGCATCTCCCTCAAACTAAAAGAAACCCCAACTCATCCTTGTGAAATGGAAAGTTAAAATCCTTGCCAATTAAGTGTTACATATGTAACACAGGAAAAGGGCTCTTGGGTTTGTTTTGGTTTGGGGATTTTTTTTTCAGTAGATAAGACCTTTGATGGAGAAGGGACACAGTAACTTATCCCTAGGGAAACCTGTATTAGTGGAAATAGTTCTGTTTATGGTACTATGTCTACTTAATACAACACCCCATTTATCCATGAACAGAACTCTTGGGAGTCTGAAGTACTGTAAGAGGGGACTGGGTGAAAAAAAAACAAACAACATATCAAGAGTTCAAATAAAAGCTTTTTGCAATGAGGTGGAGGCTGCTTTATGAGCCTTTTATCTCCAGTTCTTGCCAGAAGTGCTGCTCTAACATCGATCTCTTCATTTAGCCAGTGGAGAAAAATGGTGTGTTTTCTGTTCAAGATCTGGGGACTAAAAATTTGTCATGCTATGGCAGGAAAGATTTAACTATCTCTTTGCTTTAAGCAGCCATGTACATTGCATTTGCCAAATCCCTGCTAAAGGGGAAGAATATGGTAGAAAACACATGACATGGTACAGACTCTACCTGTACCTCCTTGGATGCAGCTTTTGGTTTCAGGCTTTTGCACCTGCAGGGTCCTGGGGAAGGCCCAGTTGACCTTTCTTGTTATCTTTGATGCTGTTTTCCTCCATCAGCTCTGTTACTGTGGTAACACAGACCCTTGCAAACACCCATCTCCTGTGGGCAAAGACCACCTCTCCAGTCCTGGTGAGAGGTGCCTAGTCCTGTGAAACACATGTAGGCTAAGGCTGGTGACAGCGCAGGGGAAGTTGGTCCAACAATGCTGAGGTCTGCATATTGTCACCATGGCAGGGTATATGTCTGCTGCTCACTGTGTGACCCTGGACTCTGTCCTGTACTACTGCTACTTTAGGGAGCTGTGTTCTCAGCCAGCTAGTGCTTGTACAGCGCTGCTCCAGACCTGTGGGAAAGGTGTCTGCTTTGACTAGGAACCAGCTGAGCAGGAGCTCTGAACGGTTGGGTGATAGGTTGGACTCGATGATCTTAGAGGTCTTTTCCAACCTGATTAATTCTCCGATCCTGAGAAAAGCAGAATCAGAATCAGACTGACTCTGTTAGAGGTTGCAGTATCCTCACATGCAGCAACACACTGATGCTCCTTAAACGGCTCTGGAAATCCCCCATGAACCCCAGAAGAAAAATCATCCACAAGATTACAAAGGAGAGCCCAGAATACGCTGCACAAACCACTGTGCCTGTTGGCTGTATCTGTCAGATGTGCAATTCCTCAAATGTGTGTCTCCAGCAACCTGAGTCTGCCTCCACTGTTGGCAATTGTCCACTGAGAATATTCATCTTGACATATCAATTAATTGAAAAATTCTTTAAACAAATCTGCCTATACTAAAGTAGTTCTTCATTTATTGAGATTTGAGGCACACCACAGTTATCTTGAAGTTTGAATTTACTCAATGGATTAGGACAACCATGAATTAAGCCTGTGGCTATACAGGGCCTTAAATATACATACATGAGTTGCAGTAATAATGCATACTGCATTAACACAGCATTTCATACATTCCTGGTACTAATAACTAGAAATCAGTTCTAAGTAAAAATCTGATTTTGAGAAGCCTCTATGTGTACGGGCATGTAAGACACACATCTATACACTGTATGATAAGCTATTTTGAACACACATACACTTAAATATAATCACAAGTCAGAAAAATTAAGATGAACCAATCTATTAGCTTTGCATTTGTTATCTCCTAAACTATGCTAACACTTACGTATGGTGATGCTAAATGGCAGGTAAAATGCTGTAACAGAATGACCTAAATTTGCCAAGCCAGGGAAAGCCTCCCTGTTTTGTGATCCATAGTTTGTAAGTGATGTTTTCATAGGATGATTCAGGCTGGAGGCCTGTAGTACAAAATGCAGTTCAAAGTACAGTCAGCTATGAGGTCAGGGCCTTACACAGCTGGTTCTTGGAAATCTTAGAGGGAGACTGTATAGTCTTGCTAGGCAACCTGTTTGGCTGCTTGACTGAACCCATTCTGTCCAGTTTGTCTCTCTAAGTTTCTCCTTGTATCCAGCCTTACAGCCAGATTTGCTTCTGACTTTGTCTCCATTCCTGACGCAATAAGCTTGGGCCCATTTTCTCAACAACCTCCCTGCAGATATTGGCAGGCTGCTCTTAGGTACCCCAAAACATGCTGAAAGCCTAGCTCCATCAGCTTACACTCACAGGGCCTGTGTTCTGAGCCCTGACTCCTTTGGTGGCCCTCCACTGAACTCACAGGAATTTATCAGTCTTTCGTGGTTTGGGGGTGCCAGAACTGAGCACAGTATCTAGATATGCTCTAATAAGTATTGCATAGAGGGGCTAATCAGCACCTCCTAATGATCTGCTGACTTTGCTCTCATTAATACATCTCATGGTGTTATCTACCAACCTGCCAAGTGATTTTCAGCAGAATTGCTGCCTAAACTAGTCAGTCCCTGACTGTATCATTGCCAAAGGTTCTTTCTGAGCAGGGAATAGATTTCACATTTCTCTTTACTGAACTTCATAAGGTGGTTCTACCCTTCCAGGGATTCTTTGTGCTCTGCATGGCAGTGTATTGGCTGATTTGTCTCATTCTGTGGCATTGGAGAACTTCACAAGCAAGCACTCTGCCATCTCCATGTTAAATGTGACACATCCTAGGACAGTTCCCTGTGGTACCCCAGTTGTTACCAGCCTTGAGGCAAAGTAGCCCTTGATCAGTTGCCTTGTGAGCCAAACCATCCATCCACTGTTTCTACTCATCTCATTGCCTAATACCTGCTACACCCAGAACTAGGCTGTTTATAGGTGCAGCTTCTTCCCATTCCAGGAATTACATCTTCATCTCCCAGCTCCATCCACTATGTAACATTCAAACCTGTAACTGGTAAAGCTAATCTTGATTCCTGCCTACTCTGTAAATGCCTGTTTCTCCCTTGATCTCTTGCTCCACCTCAGCAGTACATCACCTAACCTTTCATCTCAACTGCCCAAAGTGATCCCTTGGACACAAGTTTGCTGAGGGGATTAAGTGATGGCACACTGCTACATTCTAAACCTGTTACTGGTCACCCTCACAGATACTGCTTCCTGTCAGGAAAGAAGGTGTTGGTGTGACTTGGTAACCACATGACTGTTCATGCAGTGAATTCCCCTTTCGATAGGCTGAAATACTGTGATTTTGTAATTCATAGAGCCATTTTCTCAGTAGATTACTGAACATCACCAGTATCCCAAATTCAACACATTACTTATAAAGGCCACCTACAAGAATCTGTACTGGTGCCTATACAAGTTTGTATTTCTTATTAATTTCTTACATGTCTTTTGGACACCCCCACCCCCCCATTTTTTTTTTTTTCCTGTAGGGTATTCTCAGGGTTTGCAAAGTGTATTTATTCCCTACTCCATTCCATCGTTTTTAGTTTGTTATCTGTTTTCTTTTTGCACAGCCCTGGCTTTCAGCCACAGCAGATGACTGCAAACAGGTCCAGTTCCAGTGATGGTGGGAGATGAATCTTCTTTCTCAGGGGTGGTTTTTAATTACTGCTGCTCATCAAAACCTCATGGGCCAGTGAATATACAGTAAACAGCAGAGTGCTAACAGATTAGGCAGAAGTTTGCTTTTACAGTATTACAGAATTAAGAAGGTTGGAAAACACCTTTGAGATTGAGTCAAACCTATCACCTAATATCTTCTAATTAACTAAACCACTGCACTAAGTGCCTCATCCAGACTCCTTTTAAACACCTCCAGGGATGGTGGCTCCACCACCTCCTTGGGCAGCCCATTCCAATGACAATCACTCCTTCTGTGAAGAATTTCTTCCTAACATCCAGCCTAAACCTGCCATAGTGCAGTTTGAGACTGTGTCCTCTTGTTCTGTCACTGGGTGCCTGGGAGGAGAGACCAACTCCCACCTGACTACAACCTCCTTTCAGGTAGTTGTAGAGAACAAAGTCTCTCCTGAACCTCCTCTTCTCCAGGCTGAACACCCCCAGCTCCCTCAGCCACTCCTTGTAGGGCTTGTGCTCCAGCCCCCTACCAGCTTTGTTGCCCTTCTCTGGACAAATTCAAGCACCTCAACATCTTTCTTAAATTGAGGGGCCCAGAACTGGACACACTACTCAAGGTGTGGCCTAACCAGTGCCAAGTACAGAGGCAGAATGACTTCCCTGGTGCTGCTGGCCACACTATTCCTGATACAGGCCAGCATGCCATTGGCCTTCTTGGCCACCCGGGCACACTGCTGGCTCATGTTCAGTCAGCTGTCGACCAGTGCCCCCAGGTCTCTCTCTGGCTACTCTCCAGCCACTTGGTCCTCAGCCTGTAGTGCTGCAAGGGCTTGTTGTGGCCAAAATGCAGAACTTGGCCTTGTTAAAACTCATGGCATTGGACTGTGCCCATTTATCCAGCCTGTCAAGGTCCCTCTGCAGAGCCCTCCTACCCTCTAACAGATTGACACCTGCTCCCAACTCGGTGTCATCTGCAAACTTACTGATGGTGGACTCAATCCTCTTATCTAGATCATCAATGAAGATATTAAACAGGACTGGGCCCAGCACTGATCCCTGGGGGACACCACTAATGACTTGCTTTTTATTGAAATAAACATGGTTCTCCTTGTTTGAGCTACTAGATAAAACTAACAAGAAGGAACAGTATTGAGTTACTAGGAATCTAAGGCAGAAACATCAAAAGAAATTGAGAAGATACAGAAGATAAATGCTGTTCAATTTTTTTATATGTGCTGAGTTTCTTTAGCACATCACACATTCTGAGTTTTCCATGACTACTGCCAATCTTTGATTGAATTCAGATGTTGCCTGCTATGTTGGGCAACAGTACACTGTATTCTCCATGAGGACTAGAACTTTCTCCCTAGTTTGGTAGTTCTCCCCTTCTTAGCCACTAAGACCATTTCCACAGGAGTCTATGCTGTATGAAGTAAAATCCATGGTTCAGATAAAGAAAACAGCACGTACTACGTTCAAGTCTCGCAACCTGGTTTCACTACAGTCTACTTCAGCATATTAAAAATGTGAACATGTAAGAAGGAACGTAAGAGGCACAACCTAACAAGCACTGGGGGTTCTTGCCAATGGACATTTGATGAGCACAGAACCCAAGACCAAGGAAGACCTGGGGTTTTCAGCATATACTCTTGACTTGGCTTTTCTTACAAGCACATGACAGAACTGTTCCACGTAGGGAATTAAAACACTAGAGATTTCAGAAAACTAACAGAAATAGCAGGAAGGAAGTAAACACATCTGTTTACTTCAACAATCATGCCTTTTACATGGTTGCATTTCTCCCATGTGAGAAGAGAACATTCCCTTGCCATATACTAAGCTGTCCTGTTCTAGATTCTTTCCAGTCTCATACTCAGCATTTCGGTACCTCTCACCTGCAGGCAGGTGTTTGTAGTAGATTACCAAAGGACAGGAAAAAGTAAGTATGATGCTCATGTCTCTTAAAGAAAGTTGTAGGCTTAGGACCAATTGTCCTACCAAAGAGATAAATTCCTCTGAAGGACTAAACAGTTGCAAGGGGCAGACAGTCCATCCCAGAGGGAGGACACAGAATACTGTAACGTGTTACTCCATCCCATATCCTGCATCTCCCGCATATAAGGGGCAGACTCCCCAGTTACAGCTCTCTCTTTCTCTCACCTCTCCACTCCAAGTGCACGCTAGCTGCTGCTATCACTCTGGTTTGTGTGGGAGTGAGGCCTGGCTGGCAGGCTATTTCTTACTGCCTAGCTGAGGCCTACTCTGGGCCTACCCTGGGGGGCGGGCAGTGAGGTCTAAAACAGGCCTGCTGAGGCCTAGCTGAGGCCCGGTTTGGGGCCCAGTTGAGGAGCTGGGCCAAGGCTGATTCTGAGTGTGTGTATATCCCTCGTGCCTTGATACCTTCTGTATTTTTATTTACTTTCGTAAATGGTATTTCCATTTAACCTCCACTTCTGTGCAAGTGTTTTTATTTTACTCCTTTGGGGTTAACTACCTTCTGTCCCAGCTCAACCCAGGACAAGGAACATCCACTATGGGTAACATTTTTTTTCCTTCCAAGTGAGTTGGCATGCACTAGATATAAATATGACACCATTCTCAGTGCAGTTGGTAGTGTAGAAGCAGTCAGCTGCTATCATGCACCAGAGAATGTTCTCCAAAAAAACTCTCCACCATGCTGCATGTAGTATCAGTAAGATATCAGCTCCACTGGTGAAATCTGTGTAGTGAAATCTCATTTTAGATTAATTAAAGCATGGATGAGGCTGCACGCAGATGCACAGGCGATAACCAGAATACAGCAGATCTTAAATGATCACTCTGCCAGTGGTGCTGGCAGAAACCACTCTGACCACTGAAACTCTTAGAAGTATTTCATGGAAGGCCTGGACACAGACCACTGTCCTGTTGTATAGTCACTACTTACAAACAGAATACCTAGACAGGACACCTGCAGGGAAAATGAACAACAAAAAACACGTCCAAAGATCTGAATTTATGCAGTTAAAAAAAACCTAAATAAGAATGCCTTCTGATATCAAGACTGTGACAGATGAATTAGACCTAAAAGGCTCTGAAGAAAAATCCTTGAAGTTCCTAGCTGAGACCAAACTCTCACTGCTTCTGAAATTAACAGAATGTAGAAAGGTGGTGGAGACAGCAGAAAAATGTGAAGGTGAGGATCTTCCTATGTTTAGTAGAGGTAATGGCTACCAGGAGCATCACATCACCAAGAACATGGAATCGGGAGGTTCAAATAGGAAATCCACCTTGAGAAGCTTCCCAGTTGTCAAAGTCATTAATCCCAGAAATTTTAACTGAAGAACATTTTGGGTTTCTTTTAGTGCCTTTATAACAAAATGGGATGACCTAGCTAGTTAACAAAGTCTTTATGAGTTTTGCATCTAAATAGGGCGGCAGACCCTAAGCTGGCTTCAGCATTAAGAATTAGCTTTTCTCGCTGAGAGTAGGAACTGTAATAATGTTACTGCTTCTTTGGGTACAGAAGCAAAGCCACCCGTGACCTCCAGACCACTCATGCAGTCCTTGTTTAGGAAGGCCAAAGCCACATTAGCACACAAAGACAGGTTTTTTGCAAGCTACTGTACCTATGTTGCCTCTCTTGAGATGAGAGATCTCAGGGCATAAAAAAAATTGAAATATGGCAAGGTATCTTCAAGAAGAATGGCCCTGTCCTTAGAACTAACAATGGAAAAAACTGTACTGAGAACTGCGGTGTGCCCAGACCAACCTAGATATGCGAAACAGTGGTCCTTTCCTAGAGTAACTCTTGGACCATGTCCCCGTCGCTCTTAGTATAGAGGTTAAAAGACTGAATGTCATCCAAAAACTATTTTTTCACTCAAACAAGAACTCCTACAGGGAGAAGGCAATGGAAAGAAAACCTTACTCAGTGAAGCTCATCAAGTCAATCTTAAGAAGGAAGCAGCTGCTAACATGACAACAGACCACACAACAGAAAAATGGCATGAAAAGCACTATTTCATCAGGAAATTTAAAGAAATAAATAGGCTATTCGGCACTGTCCATACAAGCTTACCGAACACGTGAGGGAGAACAGAACAGTACAGCTTCCTGAAGACTGCAAAAGCATTCTCCAACCTTAAGCAGGAAGTTCTTTTAGTAAATGTGCATATACGCAGTTACAGACAAAAGGGTTACAATTCTATGTACACAATACAGGCAGTATCTCAAAGCTCCACCTTCATTTTTAATACTTTATGCCAAGTATTTGTATATATAAACCACATGAATGTGTATGTGGATCAAACTGAAGGAAGGCTCTGACTGTTGACAGCTGTTTCACAACTATACAGGCTACAAGAGAACCACTAGTTTACACTGAAAACAGGTATTTGAGGCTAAACACCATACAAGAGTTTTCTGTCGTGAAGGCTCTGGTATACAGCAGCAACAGACTACATATTCTGTACTGTTAATGCTTTCTTTTTTTTTTAAGAGTTGTTATAATTGGCTCTTTTAGCTTAACTTGCATAAACAGGAAAACAAAAAAAAAAGGTGGCAAGCAAGCTGTGTTCCAAATACAACATCAAATAGTAGCACAAAAGTTAAGGAGGCCGTCACAAATTTTGAACAAATTAAGTATGAATTTAAAGTGCACTCCTGATGTATCAAGCAAACTAAATATGATAGCACTGTGACAACAGTTCTGTGCTACGGCAAGCTCTGATTTCCTTCTTTTGGATAAATACAAAAATGGAAGGCAGGCAATAGATATTGATTCAATATTAAATACCAGAATTCTTAAAAAACAACCCAAACAAACAGAAAAAAAACTACCAAAACACAACAAGTAGGAGCTTAGGTGAAAAGAAAACACAATCAACGTTTAGCTTTTTGCAGAACTTAAAGTAGTATCCCATGCAAAAAAAACCCAAAAACCCCTGTAATGCACTGTCACATTTGTTAGACTAACACTCAACTATGTAATCATTAGAAGTAGAAGGGATACACACTTTTTGAATACTTTTTCCTGTCCCTTCTACAAATACAAGCAAGTTTGGCAGAACTTAATCTTCATTACTGCAATAATCTTTCTTTACTTTCACATTCCTACTGAAGACTCACCTCTTCCCTAATACAAAGGCCAAAATCTGAATTCATCTGCCTAAATCACTCCAAATTGTTTCTCTTCTTTTGGTTTACAGTTTGTTTTGTATTTGGGAGCACAGAGTTGGCTACTTATGCTTCAGGGGAGTCCTTCCTTGTAATTTAACTGGATAATGCAGGCCAGATATTGGAAGACAGCTTCAGAATTTTGGCAAAGTACCCTAACTTTGGAAGTAGTTCAATTCACTAGACAATTGAGACAACTATTAGTTCTCTAGTTGAACTACAGAAAATCATAGAATGGTTTAGGTTGGAAGGGACCTCAAGGATCATCCAGCTCCAACCCCCTGCCATAGGCAGGGACACCTCCCACTAGAGCAGCTTGCTCAAGGCCTCATCCAGCCTGACCTTAAACACCTCCAGGGAGGAAGCATCCACAACCTCCCTGGGCAACCCGTTCCAGTGCCTTACCACCCTCACTGTAAAGAACTTCCTCCTAACATCCAGTCTAAATCTCCCCTCTTCCAGCTTAAACCCATTCCCCCTCGTCCTAACATTACTAGACCATGTAAATAGTCCCTCCCCAGCTTTCCTGTAGGCTCCCTTCAAATACTGGAAGGCCACTATAAGGTCTCCTCGAAGCCTTCTCCTCTCCAGGCTGAAGAGCCCCAACTCTCTCAGCCTGTCCTCATAGCAGAGGTGCTCCAGCCCTCTGATCATCTTCGTGGCTCTCCTTTGGACCCGCTCCAGCAGTTCCATGTCCTTCTTGTATTGGGGGCTCCAGAACTGCACACAGTACTCCAGGTGGGGTCTGACGAGAGCAGAGTAAAGGGGGAGAATCACCTCCCTTGCCCTGCTGGCCACACTTCTCTTGATGCAGCCCAGCACTCGGTTGGCTGTCTGGGCTGCATGTGCACACTGCCGG
This sequence comes from Tricholaema leucomelas, assembly GCA_013400475.1. Lineage (NCBI taxonomy): Eukaryota > Metazoa > Chordata > Aves > Piciformes > Lybiidae > Tricholaema lacrymosa > Tricholaema leucomelas. The sequence continues at coordinate 53,579 of WAAF01016159.1, read as the reverse complement.
CTCATGTTGAGCTTCTCGTCGACCCAGACCCCCAGGTCCTTCTCCTCAGGGCTGCTCTCCAGCCATTCATCACCCAGCCTGTATCTGTGCCTGGGATTGCACCGACCCAGGTGCAGGACCTTACACTTGGCCTTGTTAAACGTCATGTACACACCTTTTGCCATACACGCTGCCGTTGGGTAGTAGCCTCGTGACTTTTGCAACTGGATGTCTGTGAAACAAGCAGTATGCTGGCTGTATTTAGAATCACGGAATATCTTCAATTGGAAGGGATCATTGAGTCCAACTCCCTGCTCTCTTCAGGACTACCTAAAAAATAAAATGTTTGTCTAAGGGCATCACCCAGCTGTTTCTTGAATTCTGACAGGCTTGGTGCTGTGACCACTTCCCCAGGGAAACTGTTGCAGTGGTTGACTACCCTCTCAATGAAAAGCTGATGTCATAAATGGGAGAGATATAGAAATCTGGCTCGTGGGGGCCCAGCTGAAGAAATGAAAAGCAGCAATGACACACACTGTCCCATAGGAGAGGACACACATGAGGGAAGGCAAGAACCATCCCAGGCTACTAAGAAAGTTTACTGAATTAGTGGGAAAGACTGGGTATAAAGAGAGGTCATACTGAAAGACTCGAGACATTGTAGAAGGCATCGTTACTGAAGGGTACTGAAGACTGTTGGTATTAGGCAATTTGAGAGTCTTGTTTTGAGATGGTTTGTATGTTTGCCTCTTCTGCCTCATTTTTGTTGTTGCATTTAAATGGATGCTTCCTTAACTATATCCTCCTATCTATGGAAGTTAGAATACTCCTTTGCCTACTTACTCCTATCTAATCATCACTGAAACTTGCCCTCAGCAGTAGTTATCATCATAGAATCATAGAATGGTTTAGGTTGGAAGGGACCTCAAGGATCATCCAGCTCCAACCCCCTGCCACAGGCAGGGACACCTCCCACTAGAGCAGCTCGCCCAAGGCCTCATCCAGCCTGACCTTAAACACCTCCAGGGAGGAAGCATCCACAACCTCCCTGGGCAACCC
>WAAF01016159.1:29261-52469 GCA_013400475.1 Tricholaema leucomelas | reverse complement strand
TGATGTCCCTAGCCAGATTCAGTTCCAGCTGTGCTTTAGCTTTCCTAACCTGAGCTCTGGCTGTACGGACAATTTCTCTGTAGTCATCCCAGGTTCCCTGTCCCTGCTTCCACTCTCTGTAGGCTTTCCTTTTGCGCCTAAGTGTGTCCAGGAGCTCCCTATTAATCCACGCAGGCTTCCTTCATCTTTCCATAAACATGTTCTGGAAACTATGTTCAATTCTATGTGTGTTCTTAAGTAAATTTCAACACTCCAACCTGTTCCTCCAAATCAGAGAAAGCAACACATCCTCAGTTCTCCTCTCTTAAAATAAATACTAATAGTGGTATCATTACTGACTTAGCTTCCCTCATCTAGGCTTTTATCTTGAAGTGAAGAGTCCCATCTCTGGTCATCTGCTTTCCCATCTTATTTGCTGCCCTTTGACATCACTCTAGCACCTTTCAAATTAATAACTTATTTCTAATATATCACTTTTCACCCAACATACTACAGCTTTTCCATCACCAAACCATATAGAATATAGCAGAAGACGTATGGAAAGTAAACAAAACTGTCTTTTTCTCCTTCTCTCCTGCTCCTACCATTTGAAATGGTTATGGAAGGACAGCAGTAAACAGAGGAAACACAAGTGCAACTCCTACTGCCTTACAGTATGTTGCAGGACAAAAGCTCCAGAGAAATGGTGGTGTCTATGAGGCTCATGTAACAGGTTACTGCATCTATAAATATAACTAAAACCCCTCATGCTGCTTAAAATGAATGCCTTATTGTTTTGTTAAACATAGATTAAAAATTCTTCTGCTCTTTAAAATGTCTTTAGTTTACATGACTTTTATTTTGCTAAATAGAAACATAGTAACAAAGAACATAGAAACTTCTAAGTTTAAAATCTACCTACCAAAAAGCCAATTGTTCCAAACCAGATTATTTCAAGGTGCTATGACTTTAGAATAAAGCTGCTTTACATTATCTGCATGTTGTCTTATGAAAAGAAAAAAATAAGAGTGAACCTTTTGGGGCAAGAATGCTTTACTCTAGCATATTCTTTTCTATTATAATTACTATTATTTAGACTGTTACTGAAATCACGTTGTCTTATACCACAGCTGCCAATTTGGACAATTGTATCTACAGAACATTGATAAAATAACATAATTTTGATAGTCTTACAGAATACCTAAATCCTTCAGCTCTCCAGATCAGTTCAGAAACACTCAACAGATTTCTGAACTGCATAGTTTTTTTGTAATAAAATTACTTCCAAATAAGCAGGCAGCATATTAAGTAACACTGCTTTAATTTTCAAACTACAGCATTGCTTCGCACTGACATACGTGAGGTAGGATACAAGTATCAGAAGTACAGTTAGTCAAGTGAAACGTCCCATAAGACGTTATCCATCCTCCAAAGAAAATATGTTAAAGCTAATTCCAGCTTCTCACATGATTACTGGAATAGTGATTTGGAGGGGCAGAAATTCATATTTGAGAGACTTCCTTCCTTCTTACGTAGGTATGATATGATGCTGCTATCTCAAAAGAATATACAATATGTAAATATCTTCATTATAAAAATGAAAGTGCTACTAAAAAACACATCGTGACTGCAGTGACACTTTGAAAAAAGGTAAGCATGAAACCTGTTATTGCATATACACACTGTGTAATACTGTGTCTGTCCTGCCTATACAAATATAATGGCACTTGGTGAACTCTGCAGAAGTCACATCCCTTAAACAGCAGAATGTGAAGAACTTTAAGTAAACTGGGTGGCTTCTCTGTACTTTTATCTCAGCTTTCAACATTCAGCTTACTTTTCCCACAAGCAACAAAACACCATAGGCTGTACTATGGATGCCCTAAGTATGTTAAACACACCTACTGAAACAGCACCAAGTCTGCTGACATCTGTGGAATATAAGTCACTTCTGTCAGCATTAGGAAACCGCCCCTAAACTGGTAAACACCTTTTGTAAAGGCATTGTCTAACAACCATGCAAAGGCCAAATGGTAATCTGTGAGCATAACAAGACTCAAGAATGCATTCACGTTCTTCTGACTGGACAAAGGGTTTGGTGAGGTGAAGTTTATCATTTTGGTCATCATAAAGACACCAGAATAGTGGGATGGCCATCTAGAATGCATCTTAATAATGTGTTTGTAGTCCTGCAGCCTTGGGCAAACATGGTGGTGTACATGAAAATATTTCTTAAAAAAAACAGTTATTTGTAAAACATATGGTGCACCTACCTTGGTGAGGTCGAGAAGAATTAATCTCTACAATACATATACAGAAAACAGACAATTAAAAAAACAACAACCAACCAAATAAAAAAATTTCCATCCACAAACTCAGATTTTTCTATATCTGGAGTATAGAGTTTTAAAACACAAGCATGCTCTTTCCATGACATGTTAGCATATTCAAACATATCAATGTACTTGAGTTTGTACTTCTATTTGTGCACAATAAATGTATTTAAGAACCCCATGGAAGCACAGGGATGTAACTTGCAGAATCCAAAAACTATTGAGTGTGTTCAAAAAAGCAGACTTTCACCTGTCAAAACCTGCACATGCAAAAAACTAGCAAGAAAACTGCAGACACCTCTCTGTGAAGTTCAGTGGTAGGTTTTTTAGAGTATCAGATAACAAATGCTAGGCCAGAATGAAGTATTTAAGCTTCAGTTCCAAGTCTTTTTCAAGTTGCTTAGGAAGTGATTGTATTCATTTTCAGTGGAAACGCCTCTAATATGAATGCTTTTGTTGCAAATTCTCATGGTTTTGTTCACATAAGATTGAAATGTCAAAACAAAAAAATGTCAAAATAACTTCAAATGGCTTCAATTTTGCTAAGAAATAGAGCCAACTGGCAGTCAAGTATTGCTAATGCAGGATTCTAGATAATCCTTTGCAGAACAGGTGTAGTCACACTAGAAGTTTCAAGCAATTTCAGTTTCCTTCCTATTAGTAGATTAGCTAGCCCTAAATATTATCTCAGTTGGTGACAAGTAAAAAAACATTCCATTCTTCTGAAATCAGAATGACTAATTCTTAAACACCAGTGTCAAAATTACAATGACTGTTTGCATTGTGCATATGAACTAGAGATCACTGAGAGTCTCCTGTTGCACTGCAGCAAGAAAAAGTAACGTAACACAAATAAGCCTAATTTGCTGCCAAGTACAGCAAGATACTTTGGTAATCTCACAAAAATTTCATACTGGAACTTGTTACAGTGAGTTCAATTTGACCTTTTAATGTAATACAGTACATTTTTATAAACTTAGCATTATCATTGCAGAAGAGCATGCTAACTGAATGTTAGCAATTTATCTTTTATACATACTCTACTGTAGCTACTGTATGCAGATTTCAAAATGTTAGTACATAAAATACTATTTTTCTTTATGAGATGAGAAGGAATCTAGGAGTCTGAAGGTAAGAATGAAATATTTGCTGTGCCTATTTCTCAAGAAATAATGAATTACACATTATAACCCAAGAAATCAACATTTAAATTGAAAACATTAAACATTACGATCAGTAATGTGCATCTGTATTCAATGGCATTTAACCTAACCATGTTTATGCATATAAAGCCTCAAGAGTCTGCAGCAGTTTCAGCATCAATTTTTCATTTTTTTTATAAAATGGACTTAAAGATACATCTTCCATAAACGTTTTCAGTGCAATTCTGTCAGAGAGGAAAATATAAAGCTAGCTTTCAATCATTTAATACCATAAAAAACCCCAACAACTTACATTTGCACTGATGAAGCATAAGTAAGCCAGTTCTGTTGTGCCAACTATTTCAAAGTCAAGTAATTTCAAATCAACAATAAATTGTCTTTCTAGGCAGCACTTTCACTGTATCTGTAGGTATAAATGTTGAAAAGCTGAACACTGGAGAGGGTGGAGCTGAGGCAGAAAACCTAATTGTTTATACCTTTTTCCTCTGGTAACGAGAAATGTATAAAGAAAGTAATTATCTAAAGGTTTCTTTACTAATGATCTTACAGATTGGAAATCAGCAAATTAATGGTTCAGTATTATCCTTTTATCTTTACAGGTCACCTTGCAACTATAACTTATTTATTGATGGATTATATGAAAATGCTCCATTATTCAATGACATTAAATTTCTTAAATGAGAAATTCATTTTTTCACATATTGTCAACTGTAGGGAACCAGAGGGAAAACAGCACCTGAAATTATAATACATGTGCTTAGCTTAACAGTGTAGTAACCTATACATTTTGGTTCAAAAACAGCTTGTAAACTGTAGAACTGCATACAGGATACTGCTTTAGGTATTTTGTTTCTTTCTTTTCCNCAAACTGAAGTGAAACAAACCCCCTCCCCCCCAAAAAATTCCAAACCCAAAAACCCCAACCTCTCTAAGGTAGCACAAAATAAAAATGGAGCTTCATTCAGATCTTCAATACCTTGACTACAATAATCCACAGATGGTTATTCAACAAAAACTTAGCTCTTCATTTAAAAAAAAAAAAAAATTGGCTCAAAAAATAAAAACAAAACAAAAAAAGTACAATAAACTCTCAATAAAAGGTTCTCTCGTGAGGCAACCTACCATATACTACTGCTAAATACGAGTTTCCAAAAAACATTACATCCCATTTTCAGCACATTTTTCATAAACATGCAACTTCACTATAAAATACAAAACACTTGGCTCTCAAGAACAGCTTTATAAAGACACACTGCATCAATAAAATTTTTCTTTGTGATTAACTTTACATTGTAATAAGAACTGTATTTTCGCTAATGTTTATATATCAGATTTCATATTATAATGTAGTAATAATTTGCTCTTTGTGAACATCATGTTCAGAAGGAAATATCTATACACATTAACATACTACACTATTAAAAACTCAGTTACAGAATTTTATTGATACAGTAGATTAATAAAAACTGATAGGGGAAGATAAAATGGGTAGGGTATTCAGTACATTATTTAATAACACACTGTTAAAATTAAAATATTTTAAATCCTTTTTGATTTTTCAATGCCACTAGAAGTCCAGAAAAGTCTGGCATCAATACTGAGGTGTAAAACAAGTCAAACAACTTCTTTCACAATTTGCATCTCTTGTACTATTCTGTCCAACACTGTTCAACTGCAAAAGAAAGCAATTGACCACTTCTGATGATAGGTAGGTGCCTAAAGGTAAACATTAGGTTAAATTCATGAAGAAACAAAGACCTTTTTTTCCTTCTTAACAAACAGTGGCAAAAGAAAATGGCACTATTTGTTCAATTGATTATTTTTTTCACAGTTAAATGTCAACAAGAGTACAAATACGAACACTGACAGATATTGCTTGAGATCAATTTTCAACAAACTCCGTTCTTTTTTATATCAATAGATCCAATAAACAGTGGGGTACTGTCAGTTTAAAGCTGCAGATAAAAGCTTTACAAGCACTTTAGAAGTCAGAAACATTAAAAAAAGGACTATTTACAGTTTTCTTCTTTAGTTCATATGTCTACAAAGCCAGCGCACATTACACTTCACAAAAATCCACAGTTAATGATATCAACATGTGTGTGGCTAAAGCTTGTGACCTAAGGACTGCAAATGCAGGGGCAGTAAAATAGGTTTTGTCTTTTTTTTTTTTTTTTTCCTCCAGCAACCCCATGTATGCACTAACAGCTTCATTCAGTCTCAAGCTTTATATTAAAAGCATTCTTCAAAGCTTTCACCTGGAAGGCTGATCACTACATGTTCACTCATCGCCTTTCCCTTTTGGAAGTTCTGCGACGGACCTGTTTGGAGGAAAGAAAAAGTTTTTAAATTAATGTTTCTACAGCAATGTTTTGTAAATTAAATATATTTTATAATGGAAAAAATGCTTAATCTTGCAATAATCTTTGAGTAACTGTACACAGTAACATTCATTACTCATTTTATCACACATACAAGTCTCAATGCTCAGGACATAACTTTGTCGTTACCGAGCCTGTGCGTTTCCAAAATTCAACAATAATCCAGTTTACTTTTTTCAGAGTTTCATACACTCAGAAGCTCCAATCACCAGATGTGTCCAAAAGGGTGAAGTCATTCACAGTTACGTACTTGTATTAATGCAAATATATTTTTATAAAATAAAAATATTTTAACATATTTTGATATGCCAGTGGTAAGACAAAATTTAAAAAAATCAGTTTAGGATTCTGCTCCAAGATTCCATACTTATTTCCCAGTACTGTGAATTTCACACTCCTTTTCAGTATGAAAGAAAAATATTTACTATTATAATCTATCTGATAAGAATGGGCCTTAGTTACCTGGACAATAATTCCCCTAAGGGACTATACAATTCAGGCAGACAGGTAACAAAAACTATTCAGAGGAGAATATCTAAGATGCATGATAAAACCTGATATTTTCTAAGAAATGCAACTTTTCTGGGAAATCAAAGTCCAGTGCCAGTACCCAAGAATGGCAGCTGACAACTACCTCATTCATTCTGAAGGAAGAATGTTAAGTTCTAAGAACAGAAGTCATTCTCTGAACACCAATATTCAGAGGACACCACAAAGACTCAAAGAAAACCTTAAGACATTTCTCTTACATTGATTGTGGAAACTTCCTCTTCTTCCATTACTTCTTCCTGGGGAATGTCATCACTGACAGGTGAGCTACTCTGAAATACATCCATCTCTTCACTAGATTCATTCTCTTTACTGGCTGCTTGTTTGGAACGTCCTGCACGGCTACAATCAGAAGAAGAATAAAGATCAGTTTCACAATATATGCATGTATAAACCCTATGACAGCGAACATAATACTTTAGAAGAACAGCCTCAAAATTCCATGTTATATGATACTTTGTCTTATATACCTATCTAGTTCATCCAGACACAGAAGTGGAAGTAGAAGGCTGGATAACAGCATTTTCAAATAAAATTCTTCCAGGATTATAAGGGTCAATAATGTTTGCTTCTAGAGATCAAGACAGGTTTTCTTTTTAATTCAACATCACAAGAGAGGCTAAAAAGGGCTGACACAACAGTAAGCAGCCAACAGGAAAAGTCAAACAGCCAGAGACTGAATTTTTGTTTGCCTTTCTTTTTTCCTTTCTCCCCACTTCAGCCGACGTTACTATAGGAGTTTATAGACAACAAAATTTGAATAACTTCATCTATGTTTTTACAGATCTTGAGGAATCCATGTTGTTATTTATTTAATTAACACTGTAACAAACCTAACCACAAATCTTCCAAGCTAGCTCATGCCAAGAGCCAGGGATAATCAAAAACCAACAATATCTTAAACTGTCTGTTAGTCATGAAAGCTGAATCACAAATGAAAAGCACTCATTTGATCATGAGAAGTACTCTGCCCCAAACCTTAAAAAAAAAAGCCCACTAGATATGTATCCAAAGCTACACCCACATCACCATTCTGGTTTAGGTCATTCACACAGCTCAGAATCAAGTCACTGAATCATCCTGCTTACTGCAGATGCATCTTAGTGCACCTAAAACTAGGTGACTTTTTGGATGAAATTGAACTAGAAACTTTGTTCCAGGTGTACAAAACAACCACGCATCAATCCCCTGTGGGAGCATACAGATCCAAACCAACTGTCCTCTAATAGCATCAAACGTGGTGGGAATTTTCAGTCCAGGGAACCACACAAAAATCTATACAAAAACCACTGAATTGCATATACTACTTATAGCCTAGTGGGGTTTCAGCATCCACCAACATGACGTCCTTTGAGAAACAATATAAATTAGCCAATACTCAGGTCCTGAAGACTTAAAGCAGCAATGGAATTGAAAAGGGTACTGAAGAATTATTCACAAACTAGGTTCATCTTTTTATATATATTATATAAATAAACCAGTTTACATGCACTAATTGGTAACCCAATTAGCTCTCAGAAATAGGTTATACACTATAGCCTCACAGGTAAAATCCCAAATTCTTATGCCAAATTATCCCTAAGGACCACAGAAAGCTTTAAGCATTTGAGTGATATGTATCCTGTCTTGGGCTATAGACTGCTGCTCAGTCTATCAGCTCCTTTCAATTAAAGCTGCTGTAGATACCATGTCAAAAAGGGAGAAAGGGTCTAAATAAAATATACTTTGAAGTCTAGGGAAATACCACAGTCTCACTTTTTTCTTATGGAAAAAGTACAGTCAAAATTTGCATGGACTGATCACAAAAAATAAAACATTCAACATTTTTTTAAATAGAATCTAGAATAGACTAAAAAAGGGTGAATCCTCAACTTACTCGAGCTCCTCAAGCCAGAGTAATGTACATACATATACATGAGCAACAGCCCTATCTGTTACTGATCATGTGTCCTGATAAGTTTACTTCTGGTTTAAAATAGGGTAAAGAAACACTGAATTCACTGCTTTCACCAAAAAGTGAATTGGAAGCTACTTAAGTGTATTTGATAAAGGACACTTATGAAAAACACAACTTAGCACATGACCCAAAACACCACTGCAGCTTGTTGGCATGTCTTCTCTGCAGCTTCCAGCTCTTGTTCCACTGCACAATTAGCAGTGGCTTCTCTAGTAACCAAGATAGTGCTGGGATCTGTGTTTCTAGGTAGAGAGTGAAGGAGGAGAAGAGGCCTGACATGAGGTAGGGAAACAGATCACTGGAAAGGTCAGGATATGGCATGTGCAAAATGACAATGTAATTTGGTGTGAAACTAGAATTTGAATGGAGAGTGCAAGGCTGCTCAGGCAAAGATCGCTGGTATGGAAGATCTCCAGAGACAGACAAATGGATACAGTAAACTTCACAGGAAGATCAACGTGATGCTAAGCAAGTCCACAAGCTAGAAAAACAACGGATAACAAAAATGCTAGACTGCAGATGACTGTAGGTAGTGCCTGAAGGAATTTATCACCAGGTTTATCACCTCTGCTTTGCACACTTTGCATAAACACGCACAGAAAAGGTAGATATCTGTAGGTTCCTACAGCAGGTATACAAACATGAAGCTAGCCATGGAGTTTACCTTTATTTTGGAGCTTAATGCACCTCAGAATTTTCAAGAGCTACTATTATCCATAGATTATAGTGCATTTTATTAATCTGGAGATTATTTTGGTGGGTATTAAGAAGGCCGCAAAACAGAAAGTGAACATTTAAGGAAAATCAGAATAAACAAAATTCTCCACAATACTGTTTCACTACAATAACAATTTGACTCCTCCTCCCCATCCAAAACAAATAGGAGCATGTTTCACTCCATGAAGTCCTAATAAAGCCCAATCTTCAAGGCCCTCGTGTGTTTTATTGATTTTTCTCCTAGAAAAGCAAAGCTACATATTATGCTACCTGAACACATTACAATTACTTGTAGCCTCTTGCTCTGGTTTGAGATACTCTAGGAGAAGGAGCTACAGAAAACATTTTTGAAATAACAACGGCAATTGGTTTTCTTAACTGTCAATTAATATATTCTGAAGTATTTCCAGTAAGTGATTGTTTGGGGGCACAGAGGCATATTTTTAATTTTTGCTAAACACAAATTTAGAAAATATTCACCACTTACACTTTTTTTTGCTGTGATGGTGGTGTTTTTGATCGCCTTCCTCGTCTTTTCTGTGGCGTAGACTGTGCTGATTCAACTGTACTAGTTTCAGATGGTTCTGCTCTGTTTTGAGGAAGACCCAAATTGCAAAGTATCAAATTATAACTAATATCCAAGAATAAGAAAGATGCAGCTTACAAGAAGATAGACTTACCTCTGCTGTGCTCTTTTTTGTGTCCTATTTTGCCTGCCTTTTGGTTTTTGTTCAATGTTTTCAGTTTGCCTTTCTTCCTCTTCTTCCTCCTCTTCTGCTGCAGCTGCTGGTGGTTGTTTTTTTTTGTTCCTTTTTGATGATTTTGCTACTGGTTCTTCCTTTGGTGTTGCCCCATTATTTCCTTTGGGAGGGCGTCCTCTTCTCCCTTTCTTTGGTGGACTGTTCTGTTCATCCTCACTTTCTATCACATCTTCTTTCAGTCTTTTTTCCTCTTGCCATTGTGTTTCATCAGATTCTGAAACAACTGCAGGTCTCTTTCTTCCCCGTTGACTACCTCTAAGTTTCTGCTCTTGACCCAGTTTATTCAGGTCATCTATGCCTAGTTTCTCTTCTGATTCTGTGATAGTTGTTTTCTTCCTTCCTCTAGGCTTCTCTATCTCTGACTGAAAAGGTAAGATTACATCTTTAACGTTAAAAATTAAACTACCATATTAAACTCACATATACAAAACTACAGAAACCTCCTCCAGCAAGGCAAAGAATCTTCAAGTTATGCAAGTTGTCTGCTAACACTGTTCACTACATACATGTCAAAAACCTTTGCAAACATACATACATACATATAAAATGCCAGGCAAGAGAGAAAGATTATTTTGAAAATGAGCAATTAAAACACTGCTTCTGCATTTGTATCCTCAGCTGCATCAACTGGCTAAAACATCCATAACTGTATTTTTATCAGTACAAAATTATAAAGATACAGAGGATGGGAACTCTCAACCTGTGGCTTCAGCACTGCTGTGAGCTGCAGGCTGCTTATATCTGGCTCCTATGCTGGCAGTGGCAGGCCACAAACATACAAAATGGTAAGCAACCTGAATTTTCCATTGTAGGAGGAAGCCCGTGAATTAATGGTAGCTGCCAAAGCACTGATGTGAGAGCTGTACTAAAACTTGACATTTGCCCTGCACAGCAAAAAAACCCTGCCAGATCCTTAAAAGAATCATAAAAAAGTTTGTGTCAGAAGAGATGTCTGAAGATCACTGCATTCCAAATATCTTTTTGTAGACAGGAACATCTTCCACTAGGATCGGGCTGCTCAAAGCCTCATCCAGCTTGATCTTCAATGTTTCCAACGACAGGGCATGCACAACTTCTCTAGGCAACCTGTTAAAGTATCTTACCAAGCTTGCTGGAAAAAAAAAAATACTCCTTGTGTCCAATCTGAACCCAGCCTCTTTCAATTTTCAACCATTGAGTCTTACCTTGTTGCTACACACCCTGGTAAAACATCTTTCTCTATTTTTCTTATAAGGCCCCTTCATATACAGATGAGGTCACAGTAAGGTGTCCCTTGAGCCTTCTCATCTCCAGGCTGAACATGCCCTAACTACACTGTCTTCACGGGAGAGGTGTTCCAACTCTCTGAGTACTTTTAATGGCTCTTCTCTGGACCTGATACAACAGCACCAGGTTTGTCCTGTAATGGGGACCCTAGAGCTTGGCACAGTACCAGGTGGGGTTTCACCAGAGTGGAGCAGCACAGCAGAATTACCTTCCTTGACCTGCTGGCCACACTTCTTTTGATGCAGCTCAGAACATAGTTGGCTTACTAGGCTTTAAGCAACTACAGTAGATGATGGTAAGAAAAAATGTTTGAACAATGCTGGCATCTCCTACCAGTTCAAGACTTCGATGACAAAACTATTAATCTACACAGACACACCCTCATTGTTATCCACTCTATTTGATTCTGCAGTGATTGTGCATGTGACCTTACAGCTGCATTGACCAGGTAAGCAGTTGCAGCCAAGTTTCAAAGTAAAAGTTTCTCCACCAGGTGAAACAGTCTCTCATAACCTTAAAACTAGTGTTTTACTCTATGATGTAATCTGGACGAATATTCTGAATAGTGATGTCTTTAGAACATGGTCTTTCTCCTCCCCAGTTAAAAGTTCTGCTTTGCAGTTAATACTTGCTGTAATGTGCTCAACAGCTCCCCACAGACAAGCAAACAAAGGAAAAAAACCTACCAAACCCGCACAAACAAAAAAAACCCTACTAAACCAAAACCAAGTTCTGAATCAAGGTCTTCTAGCAGATTGCTCACACAGTCAAAGTAAAATACAAATGCCCTCAGAAACACTCAAAATACTGAACTTTGCTTTATCACTTAGCATCGTCAGTTACTAATTCAACCAGTTTGTAAGTTACACGTCAGCAGCTGTTTGGACTGTCAGACTTTACAAGGTTTACAAGTGAACTGAAGTCAGGAAACATGAGAAGTAATTTTCTGACAAGACGTTGCTGATTTTTCTGGTTTTGTTATAAGCCCATTTGCTTTCCCTACAAGATATCACAGTATAAGATGGTTATTTACACTTCAAGACAAGAAAATTTCAGGTCATTTTTCTAGCCAGTAGCTTATGTCCCAAGCAATACAGAAAAATGCAGCAGATCGACATAACAGCAGAATGTCAGAGTCTCAAATAAATAAAGCGGCACTGACATAATGTATAAAACATCCTCAAGGCACCCTAGAAAATCCAATTGTAACAAATCTTATCTTGTTTGTATTATTACCTTTTCATGCATACCCCTAACACTACAAAATGTACAGGCTGTCAGCTGTTAAGGAACAAAGACCTGAAATTTACCAGTGATACGTGAAATCCTTATTTGAACTGCTCTTAGAATTACAATCATAATTTTCTTTGGTGGTTTATTTTTCTGTAGTCTGATACTGCTTGAGACTCTTGTTTTTAATTTCATTAATATATTACTGTACTATACCGAAGTAGAAGTACAAATAATTTTTTTATATCCTCATTAGCATTACTGATCTAACAGAAATATATAAACCCATCAGTAAGAATTAGCAAGGACAAGGCTACCACACTTAAAGGCCTACCATCCTCAACAGCTCTGGTTAGTGGTCAGACAAATCCTCTCTCTGAGACAGACACACATGTAATTTTTCCCAAATGATCCTGACATTGTAAAAGAATAGCAATGACGCCATTCTGCTAGTCTTTGTGCTTAACTGCTCTCACAGAACAGTTTATCTAACAGCATAGGCAATGTGCTTGTTAATCATTAAGACTATTTCACAATGTATTGGATTGTATTTGTCTAGAATTATCAGTTAGCTAACTCTGCCCTAAGAGTCTGTTAAAGATTGTATTACACACGGTCAAACAACTTTAAAAGCATGCTGCAACTTCTGCTTGTGATACCTGGCATTCAGAACCAAGCATTTTCCTGCCTTCATCTCAGCACAGGTTGCATGCAAGAAAACAGAATTCATACAGCTATTTGGATAACTCTCCCTTGAACTTCTAAACCCAATGTCAAATCATGATGCTCTCTTGGTACTCTAAATAATAAGAGAACAAACAGTTGCTGTCCCTTACAGATTTTGAAAGGAAAAGATGTGGCTGGAAAATTAAAAAACTACTTAGCACCAGGGATGGGACAAGACAAAAAAAGAATTACAATGCATCAACATTATAATGAGGTATTAATGCTTTGCCAGCTGCAAGAAAGAAACTATGTTTGATAAAACCTTCACAACCTCAACAGACAATCTGAAATCTCAGACAGGTTATACTGCTATCCTGAAATTCCAGTATAGTTGATCATCCTTGAACTAATCCAATGAATTGTTCCAAAGATGGATTTCAAGTAAACATCAGCATACCTCAGTTTCACAGAATTGTAAAACTGCATAGTTTGGATAAGACTTTTAAGATAATTGAGTCCAACTATTATCCAACTCCGCTGACTCTGGTACTAAACCATGTCATGTCCTTTACCACAACTATCTTCTAAAAACCTACAGGGATAGTGATTTAATCACCTTCCTGGGGAGCCTATTCCCAAGTTTGAGAACTCTTTTAGTGAAGAAATTTCTTCTAACGTCCGGTCTAAATCTCCCCTGGGTGCCACTTGAGGCCATTTCCTCTTGTCACAGTATCACAGAAATCATTGAGGTTGGAAAGACATTTAATATTGAGTCCAACTATAACTCAATTACCATGACCACTACATCTACATGCTTCTTCAACATCTTCAGAGACAGTGACTCCACAACCTCCATAGGCAGCCTGTTCCAACATGTGATCACACTTTCAGTAATAGAATTTTCTCTTAATGTCCAACCTAAGTCTCTCCTGGCACAACTTAAACCCATTTCCTCTTGTCCTACTGCTAGTTATTTGGGAGAAGAGGTCAACACCAGCCTCACTACAACCTACTTTCAGACAGTTGTAGAGAGCCTTCTCTTCTCTAGACTAAACCCCATCTCACTCAGCTGCTTTTCATATGACGTGCTCTCCAAGCCCCTTACCAGCATCATTGCTCTGCTCTGCACATGCTCAAGGACCACAATGTCTTTCCAGTACTGTGGTACTCAGAACTAAACACAGTACTCAAGCTGTGATCTCACTGGGACCAAGTGCAGGGGCACAGTCACTCCTGCTGGACACACTGTTTTTGATATAGCCCAGGATGCCATTTGCCTTCTTAGCCACCTGGGCACACTGCTGGCTCATGTTCAGCTAGCCATCCACCAGCATCCCCAGGTGGTCTCTCCTCAGCCTCTTCTCCAGACTAAACAACTCCAGTTCACAGTATCACAGTATCATCAGGGTTGGAAGAGACCTCACAGATCATCAAGTCCAACCCTTTACCACAGAGCTCAAGGCTAGACCATGGCACCAAGTGCCACGTCCAATCCTGCCTTGAACAGCTCCAGGGACGGCGACTCCACCACCTCCCTGGGCAGCCCATTCCAGTGTCCAATGACTCTCTCAGTGAAGAACTTTCTCCTCACCTCAAGCCTAAATTTCCCCTGGCGCAGCCTGAGGCTGTGTCCCCTCGTTCTGGTGCTGGCCACCTGAGAGAAGAGAGCAACTTCCCCCTGGCCACAACCACCCCTCAGGTAGTTGTAGACAGCAATAAGGTCACCCCTGAGCCTCCTCTTCTCCAGGCTAAACAATCCTGAAGTTCCTTCAGCTGCTCCTCATAAGACCTGTTCTCTAGATTCTTCACCAGTTTGATTGCCCTTCTCTGGATGCACTACAGTAGCTCAAAGTCTTTCTAGTAGTGAGGACTCAAAACTGAACACAGTACTCAAGGTGTGGCTCATGTTCATCCAACTGTTGACCAACACCTCCAGGGCTTCCTGTACTGGGCACTCTTCCCGAAGATTGTAGCACTGCATGCAGCTGTTGTGACCAAAGTGCAGGATCAAGCACTTGGCCTTGTCGAATCTCATGCAATTTTCCTCAACACACAAATCCAGCCTGTCCAGACCCCACTGTGGAGTCTTCCTCAAGCAGATCAACACTCCCTCCCAACTAAGTGTCACCTGGAAACTTACTAAGGACTTAATGTTTCAGTCTATTCTCTGGAATGATCTCAAGTACCACTACATTAAATTTTATTTTAAAATCTTGGTTACTTAAAATGGTACACCTGTAATGCAACCAGCAACCAAACAGCTCACCCTTACAAGATCAGAGTCGTCCCTTTTGTCAGTTTTCTTTCCTGGTAAAGGCGAAGACAGTGTGAATTCTTCATTTTCACTGTGGTCCATTTCAGTACTGTCAAGCCTAGAATAAATGAACATTTATTTTCCATGTTAATACAGTGGGGAATCATTAAAGAAAATTATATAGGTTAAGAACAACAGCCTTCAGAAGAGACTTATTCCTAAACCATCAACAATCCTGCAGAAACAACCCTTCTCTCTAGCTACCATAGCCACATATCACAAGCCAGAACATGTAAGTCTCAGGACAAAGGTGTCAATAACAAGCAAAGCTGAATCTTTTTTTTTTCACTGGGAAAGACAAGCAGCTTTTTGAAACAAAAGAGCATTACTGAGTTTCAAGAGATCTGTGCTTTTGTATACATTTGCATACACTTTCAGACACCACTCAAGGATCCCCACAGACGGACCAGCCAAAGTACACACATTTTTCTATGGTGAGGTTTAGGCAAGAAAACACTAGATTTAAATTTCAGAGCTCGGTTCATCCCACAGCTTTCTGTTACTATTTAAGGCAGCAATTTAATTTTTATTTCAGTTTGTACATATGTAAATATGGACAGTAATACCACCTGCATAGGTAAAACACTGCAGCCTGCAGACAGAAGGTAATACTAACAAAAGCCAATACACAAGTAATTTTCTTTCATCTGCCCTGGGGTAGGTAGAATCAGAATTTTAAAGTAACAGCACACTTTTTAAAATTAAAATGAACAAGCTATTCAAATATGCAAACTCTTAACTCCCTGGCCTGGGAATTGCATGAACAAAGAAGAAAATCCTCACTTTTACAAGGATAAAACCTGTAATAACTGTGATGTACTTAGAAGCTCAGTTTTTATATATTGTCTTAACAGATGCAACCTTGATTGTATATATTGAGACTGAACTGGGCCATTCATACTGCACCATTACCATCACTTCTACAGAACTTTTCATTGCTGGTATCTCCACTCAAAATAGTAATCAGTTTAACTTAGGTGAACTAGGGAGATCATGAATACAACAAAAAATACCAGGCTGTGAGTGCAGCGTTTTTTTTAAATGAACTGGATGTAGAACAACATAGGGCTGAGATTCATTTCACTGCATTGAGAGAAGAATCTGGATTCCAACATGTCCTTAGCCAACAATGAATTCTGGCATGTGAACCTGCATGACTTGGAAGAAATAAGCCTGCAAAGAGTTGAAAAGTGTTTCTTGTGAAAACACTGAACTACAATGAATATTCTGTATTAGTCACAGAGATACCAAATGAGAAGTCTTATTTCTAAACAGTGTTTTCTTACACTCTTGAAGTAATGCAAGAAATTATTAATAGTGGGGGCTACAAAATGTGCATCTGTTGAAAAAAAAAAAATCAATAAAGTGACTTTTTGTTTAAAAATTAATGTAAGATACAGGAACTGATAACTTAAAAACCTGATGCAAAACAAGCTACAATTTTTGCGGATGGATAACGAGAAGACTTATGTAGCACTACAGTACATTCCTCTCTTCATCACAGAAGGAATGTGAAAATCCCAAAATGTTTCTCTGTAACAAGCAAACTGCAGGACAAAATTCTAGAGAAGGAAGTCATGCAAGATCACCACAATGGCCTACCAGTCCCCATTATCTATGAAGTTGTTGATAAAACGACAGCAGGTCATGAGAGACATATATAAATGTATCATATATATAGGATACATATTTTTAAAAAAGAAAAAATAAAAAGGAAGGTTCTCCTTTTCTCCTACAGCCAACTCTGGCTGTGATTTAATTCCGGTTCTTTTGGGAGGGTAGGGAGTTTTGTGGGATGCCTTTTTCTTTGGTGTTTTTTGTTCTGTAGTGTTTTTTACAAAGAATATTTATTTCTGATATTAGCCAAATCAATGGTTTCAGTTGTACCAATGTGGAACTATAACTTTACTTCAAAATGAGATAATAGAAGTCTGTTTCTCACTTAAAAAACAACGAAAAAATTGAAGTTTCCATTACAAACACTTGAAATATCAAAGTTCCTTTGTTGTCTACCAACCTCCCTTTGATCCTTCCTGGAGAGCTTGGATTTGAACTGCTGCTGGCATTGCTTACAGTTTCCATTCGTGAAGATTTGGATTGAGACTGCTTGCCTGCTGACGAAAGAGGCTTATTAACTGCTCCAAGAACATTGGCTGCTTTGGGCTGAAACCAAAAATATAATTCCTTTATTTTAAGCTACACATTTAGATACTGTTCACATGTACTATGCTTCTAATATGCACCAATATAACTTTCTGCAATCAATACCTTGATTTTAGCACAGTAATAATCATTTTCATCTGAAAGTTACAACAGATACCAGAAGGAAGCTGACAACGCTGTAATCAAATAGCTAGATGCCACCAAAACTAGTATTCTTTCTATCATTATATCCTGTTCCCTTCTCATTGGTACTACTGGGCTCACCAGATCTTGCAGTAAACCACTTTAGCATTTTTGGTGCAGTTTGCTTTTTGATGATCTAGCTGCCTGCACCACCTCACCATTTGGATTAGATAAGCACCTGTACTGTCAAAACAAGAGCTTCTGATACTTTATGCACAGATTTTAAAATGTTAGGCTTTTAATAGGTGCCAAAATCACACTTAACACCGGAGATTCACTTTGCACTGTTAAATAAAAACTTCATGTCCTCTCCAAAAATAAGCCTTGGAGAAAAAAATCCAGTTAAAAAATCTTAGATCTATTAGTTTGGAATTTAACATTCATCAACAAGCAAAACCAGGAAGAATTCAAAAGCAAACAAATGTTCAAATTCAGACTGAACAGGACTTCCATCCAAGACAGGACTAACACTTAACAAAGCCCACACTAATAGCGCCTCCCTTACCACAGAATCCAGACCGAAACCTTTTTTAACCCTCAGATGCCATTCTCTGCTTATATCCACCCCACTAACATCCACTCAAGCTCATCTATTATTTCCAACAATAAAAGACTCTCTAGATCAACTAAAATTTCACACTGCTGTCAAAATGGTGAAGCAAGCAAAAATTTTTGATGGTTAAATATACTTCTGCAGTTTGTTACAAAATTTCAGGAAATGAAAAGGTAGCTAAGGGATCTGGCATCAGGAATTTAACAGAATATAAAATCTACCATAACATTTAAAAATAATTGCTGCTAGGATATATGGAGCTGCTGGAGACAGTCCAGAAAAAAGGCCACTAAGATGAAGAAGAGATTGGAGCACTTCTCATACAAACAGTGTGAGAGAGCAGGGACTGTGGACTAAATGTCCTCCAGAGGGCCCTTCTACCCTCAAGCATCACTGTTTTCATGACAGTACATACCATGCTTCTCTTTTAATGAAGTGTACTGTGACATTTTAAAGTTCTGGACGAACTAGCAAGAATGTTTTATGTCAAAAACTGTATGAGAAAACTTAATATTGACTACTGATCAGAAACTGAAAGACACAAAACTTCCTTTTATGTGTCTTCAGTAGGTAGTGAATCTCTAATCCATGGAGTTCAAATACTCAAATGCACAATACAATGATAATAATGCTCCAATTAATAAATGTTGGCTCTCGATTTCTAATACAAAACATGCTCCTGTTTTTCCTAAGCTGCATTCCTTCTCTAGCAGTCAGTAACTTCCTTAAAGCTAATGCTTCATTAGCAAAGTTACGGGTAATGAAGACACTGCGCTTTCATTTCTTCTGCAAAGTACTAGATGAATGTTCTCCTGTAATCTGTAACAGGATACATTAATCCAGATGAACATCACAATTTGGTCTTTTCCTTTCCTAGATTTTAATTTTATTCTAAAGAGTAGCTGGGTTCAGTTTTAATGGAAAAAAAAACCAAAACAACCAAACAAAAAACCCAATGCCATGATATACAACGCTTATTTAGAAAGAAACAAATTAATGTAACCAAAGGGCAATCTGTTATCTTGTAAGATACAAGATACTGTGAAAGTGTTGAGTTTTGCCAAAGACTTATGTGATTTTTAAAATAATTGATATTGGTTTTCCAGAGCTGTCACTTCATATTCAATATTGCAGTCTTCTGCAGAAGCAAAAAGGTTAACCATCTTTCAATATTGTCAAATATTATGAGATTTTATTTTTCCCTCTTTCTTTTTAAAGACAACAGGTATTGCCTAATAGGACCACAATCCAGCATATATAGTAGCAGTTTTCTGCCTGGCACTTTCTCTCTACCTGTTTACTAACCTTTTAGTATATAAAACCTTTGGGCATAAATTTTCTTAAACTTGTAGTGCTTCAGTAACTACATTTTAGTTTTCTTTTAAAAACCACAAACAAAGCAACAACAATCAAGCCCTCACATCAAATACAAAGTCAACAATTTTAAAAAAATAATAGTAATAATAAAAAGCTACTGAACAAACAAGTAAGAAAACCCCAAACTAACCCGAACCCACAAACCCCACCAAACCCAAGGCTTCCCAAGCCTCCATACCACACACACCTTTCCAGGAGTGAAAAAAGACTTCATTTCCGGAGGAAGATAATTTTTGGTGTTACTGAAATTCTGTAAAGAAGGAGGGAGGGGAATGAAAGAAATCACTACACAAGGTGTATACATTTTGGAGGCAGTAATGCAAGATTTTCTTTACATCATTTATGCTTTTGAAAATTTAAATCTGAACAACAATAGCTTGGGGGAGGGGAGAAAACTGAGTGTGTAAATATTTATGGAAACTTTTACACAGATACATACATTACCAGCTGTATTTCAATAGAAGTCTGAAGTTAAAAGAACTTTTGAAAAAAAGTCCTGAATTACAACTAAAAAGGATATAAACAAACTTATCTCAAGAAAAATAAGATGCCAAGATATACCTTGTCAGGTTGAGTAAAGTATCTGGCAGGAAGCACAGGGTCTTTAGGGGATTCCAAACTGTATGTTGTACTCTTTGACATAATGATATTCATTGCTACATCACAGACTGTGTATAATTTCTGTAAATAATAACATTTTAAAAACCAAAGAACATTTTAGAAGTTCATCACAAGTCTTGACAAAAGACAGTATCTTTTGAGCACAGAACTACAAGAATTCAGCTTAAAAGTAATATTCTTAAACATTTACATTAGCCTGCACCTTAAACAGCATATCACAGGGTACTAAAACAATGGATCAAAAAGCAAAAATCACTGTAGGCCCAGCAGTTGAAAAGAATTAGATTTCATGATCTTTTCACACTTAAATATAGCCTGTAACATGATTTCAAAGGAAATAAAACCACACCTTGCCTCTTTGGGAAAAGCAGTCAAGTGACAAATATATGTACATGATGCAAAAACTTCAAATCCAAGATCACTACACAGTATACACTGGAGACATCTAAAGTATGTATTTTTGCTTCCAATATGAAGCTTATTTTTTCGATTTCAAAACTCTGCATGTATTTAGAGTTGGCATTTAGTAATCTTAATGAGACAGAAACAGAAGGACTGCAAAATATTACAACTCCTCTGAAAATATGCAAGATCTACTGAAGCACAGGAAAGTAACTGTCAGTTACAATAAGTGTAATAACTACAATATATAAAGTATCATTTCCCACATACAATTCTATTGAAAGACATTTTAAAGTTGTTGTGTAAACAAAAAGCAATTAATTTCCAGAAGCAGGCCAGAACGAAATGCAATTTCTAACCAAAAGTTATCACCTACTTCATTCATTTTTGGATCATCTGGTCCTTGAGCATCCTTAGTCTGTTTGATATTCTCCACCATTTTTCTGATAAATGCATGGCTGTTGTTTTCATTTTTAGCCATCAGTATTTCCAGTATGAACCACAGGCATCTAAGACAAACACAGTACCCCACATGAATAAAAATGCAAAATAAATTCTTTTTAAAAGCACATTAGAAGAAATGTTTACTCTAGATTTTACCAGCACTATGGGAAACCAATTCTCTAGGTCAAAAAAACACATTAAGGTAGGATGAGCAGAACAAGAAAGTTCCCCTGCAAGGTATCCCAGGGCACTAAAAAAGCACATATACTATTTCTCACAACATTTTACAGACGTAACCACCATCTTTCTGCGTACTGGCCAGTGTATTAGTGCACCATAATGAATTAGAAATTCTCTTAAAAGTTAAAACAATCTAACCCGGGAAATAACTCCATTAGAAGTAGTCTTACTCTTTAATGTCCTTGAGTTGTTCAATATCCTGGACTTTGACATAGTCTGGATCATGAGCGAGAAGATGGATAGTATATGGAACAACATACTCTGGTAGAAGTGACAATAGTTTCTCTGAAAAGCAGAAAAGAGATGCATCAGAAGACAACACACCAAGAGATGATGCTTTTCTACTACAGAGGAAAGCACAGAATTTGAGTTCAGTATACTAAGTACAGGCACACACATTATTTCTTTATGATGCTACATCTCATGGTTCATGTGCAGATGTTTAATGCATGCAAAAATTAACTATCAGCAGTATTCTGGACTGCATGGTTTTTAGTTATGTCAAGGATATAGCTACAGTAACCCCCCACTCCCAATCCTTTTCTCAGTTTGAAGTCGGCATTCTGAAAGATTTTGCAAAACAGCAGTAGGGATAGATCATAAAACCTGTGTTAACTGCAAGATGTGAGACCAGCACAACTTCAGGATAAGCTACCACTCTTTCTTTAGACATTTGGTGTGCAGCCTTGCTGTCAAAACAACTAAAAAAAAATACCCTTTGCAGGGAATTCAAATTGCCATAATGTTCTCCAAACCCACAGCCTACCTTCTTATAGGGGATAGGAGGTAACACAAAAGCTCTAACCACATAGCAGTGGACTGAGTTTGCAAAACTCAGTCCCAACTAAACAGAGCAGCCTGACTAAATTATGACATTCGTAGAATGCTAAGGGTTGGAAGGTACCTCTGGATGCCATCTAATTCAACACCCCTGCTAACACAGGTATACCTAGATCAGGTTGCACAGGAACAAGTCCAGTCAGGTTTTGAAAGTCTCCAGAGGAGGACACTCCACAACCTTTCTAGGCAGCCTGTTCCAGTACTCCGTCACCCTCAAAGTAGAGAATTTTCTCCTTACATTCAAGTGAAATGTTCCCTTTCCCATATTATTGACCACAACTGAAAAGTGGCCCACCCCATTTTCATGGCTTCCACTCTATTTATACGCATTGGTAAGATTCAGTTTTCTGTTTTCCAGACTAAAAGGACTCAAGGTCTTGGCTTCTCCTCATAAGAGAGGTGCTCCAGTCTCCTAATCATCTTTATAGCCCTCTGTCGGACTCCCTCCACTACTTCTCTGTCCTTCTTGAAGTGGGGAGCCCAGAACTGGAGACAATACTCCAGGTGTAACCTCACCAGGGCAAAGCAGAGGGGGAGGAGAACTCAACCTGCTGGCCCTACATATTACAAGCATTCAAAACTTATTCTGGCATCCTTTAAGACCTGTAAGTAGTCCTAAACATGGATTGCAGGAGCAAGTCTTTCCTACATCATGACAGTTAGATGGTCTAGTTTTCTTTGAGGATTCAGAAAGCAAGGATTATTGTAAAAAGCCCTCTCAAGAGTTACAATCACAAAATACACATTCCCTATGGTAACAAGCTAATTCCTGAGTTAACCGTCACTATGCGGAGTGAACTTCAGCACTTCAAAGTTTTGTGATGCATATCAGAATAGAAAAGATCACGTCCCACAGAGCAAGGACAAAAAGACAGGTATATCCACAGTCAAAAAGCATTTTGCAGAAAACACCCACCCTGGTCTTGTTAGTTTAATGACCGAGAGGAATTGGAGGATGTAGAGTATACCAAACTCATTACACCTGTACCCTATTGTGCTAGGTTGAGCCTAGCTAGCATGTTTTGGTGAGAAGAACTAGATCATAGGCTGTAAAATGAAAACAATGGTG
>WAAF01016159.1:0-29170 GCA_013400475.1 Tricholaema leucomelas | reverse complement strand
GGGGTGGGGGGGGCCGGGGGACACCCAAACCATCACACCTGTGCAATAGGCAGGACAATAAGCATGGAAGGCATGTCAGTGTTCTATATATATTACCATGGTATAAGCATCTGACCTCAAGTGTTTGTGTCATAGTAATAAGATGTCTATGGATAAACACTTGAATATCCCATTGAAGGAAAGAGGTAAACTCCTGACTACTTTTGAAAAAACAATAATGGTTTTGAGCTAGTGAGTGATCCTGAAAGACATGATCAAGTCTGGAAAAATCTTCTGGTAAGCTTTTAACTATCCCATATGAGGCTATGCAAAAATAGTCCAAACATCTGTAAATCACTATATATAATAATTTGAAATTTATTTTTAAACATATATATTCTTATGAGATGTGCACAGTATTTCTCAAGCACATCAAACGTAGTACATTTTTATGTCATGGTAGGCCTAAACAGCCCAAAATGGGCTTGAATATGTCCTGACTTGTCCAGACATGTTTTTCTGCTCTCCCTCCTTCTGTTGTTGGGAGAAGCAACCACGGGAAGGGAAGACAAAAGGGCTTGGTGCCACCATGTCTGTCCAAACCTGTTTACGGGGTATGTCATGGTTTTTTTTAAAGATAGCAACAGAAATTAAACTCTCAAATCAAATTGGAGAAAAAAAATACAAAATTATATTTAGAGAGAAATACAGCGATAGACATTACAAAGCAATTATTGCATCCATGGCAGACCCCCTTGAATTTCTCCCCCATCCCCAGAAAAACTAGATCTACACTCCCCAGTGCTGCAGTCCTACCCCCACTCCCCGAACGCCTCTGCCATCCAAAGAGGCCTACTGCTTACATGTTCTTCCCCATAAAGTGGCTCCCACCGCACACACAGGGCAGGCAGAGGAGGAAAGGAGAGCAAACTGACCTTGTTGTGATGAAAGATGAAAGAATTGTGGGATTGAATAACAATCTTCTAGTTCCCAGAAGATTTTTAACCCTTTGTCTCAACCTGGGACAAGGGTACTCACACATGTTTATATATTTGTTCTGACCTAAATGGTAAAAGTAAGCCCTGACTTCACCTAACATGGTTAATCTTGGCTAACTGCCGTTCTGACTGGCTAATGTGTGTCCAAAGGCCCATTAGACTCAGGCTACATTGATAAAAGGGATGAGCGGGTAGACGTAATGTGCTTGCTGCTGCTGCCATTGTTCCCGTCTTAATTTCTCTCTGCTTCTGACAGTGTTGTGTCTCACTGTCTTAGTGCATCCTGCCATGCTCTGCTGAGCTATAAGCTAGCCCTGCCACAAAGTAACAAACCCTGATATTTTGGGCTAGTCTGCCTGGAAACTACCTTGCTTGGAGTTTACCAGGAATAGGCTTTAAATGCCTCCATGTGATAGGCTTGCTTAGCCAGCATGACAGCTGTGAGTCTTCTATCAAGACAGCACATCTGTAAGACATCCTGCCTGCCACTCTGCAAGCTTCCCTGATGAGTCTGGAGCCACGAGGAACCAGGACCAGATCAGAGATTGTCTGCTTTCTCACAGCATCCTTGCTAAGAGCCCGGGAAGATCAGAGGCCCCTCAGCAGCTAAAAAGACACCAACAGAACTCATTGCAAGCATTTGGGTGCTGTCAGCAAACTGTAGTTAGCCCTGCAAGTTGGGAGCTAATACTCAAAAGCCTCTTTAGCAAATCTTTAGCAAAACTAACTGAATCTAATTGAATCCTAACCTTCCATCTTAAACAGAAAGGAGCCTCTTGAGTCCATCTAGTGGGCAAGTGGTATATTGACTGTAACTTTGCTCCATCTACCTTCAGATAGCTCAGAAATCACCAATTACTTTTAATCATATGAGAATTCTTATACTTCCTCCTATAAAATTAGAAAGAGTTTTCGGTTTTAAAGAGTGACAGTCCTATGATGACTTAAAGGCATTTACCCAATGGATTTTTCTTTTTTTCACACGTTATTGAGGAGGAAGAACCTACAGCTCTTTATAAAGGTCTGCTTTTTCCTATGACCATGTAAGAGTGTTCTCATGCTGTTATGTGGGCTGCTTTGAGTAAGTCAAAAAAGTAAAAGGACTGATTTAATAAAAGAAAAAACACAGGTAACATCAGTCTAACATTAGCTAACAAAACACTTTCTCAATAAGACTGCTAGCACTGGGAAGAAAATTAGATAAAGTAATCCTGAAGTGCCTACACTACAGCCCTTTGCCAGTATAAGACAAGAAGCTACTCGATACAGCAGTACAAACACAATTTTGTACATTTATGTCATTATGGTTGCATATTATTAATTACTGAAGCAAAATTAATCATTGTCACTTTTGTTACAACATAATTAACCACTGAGTTCAAACAGTACATGTTACTGCCTTGAAAAACTACTTCACTTTTGATGTATTTAGCCATTTTTACAGCTTTGAACAAAACCAAAAGATATCAGAAATGTTAAAAAGAGAGAAAACCTAGACTCTATTTTCAGTTTTCATTTGATACCGCTAAGTGAAATTTACAGCTGTGCTATGTATAAGAACACAAATCCATCAACATTTTCAGTCTACTCATGTTTACATTTGCACTATAGTACTTGTGCTCTTACCACTAACTGCTGCATGTTGCTTCAGATATTCCCTTCTGACATTTATGTTCTTCACAAGGCACTGCCTAGCATGAGCTCTTCTTTCTTTCACAGGGTCCTTTGCACACAGTGCACAAATAGCCATATATTCTAGTGGCAGCCGTAGTCTAGAAAGGCCTTTGTGAAGTTTCTGAGCAAATATTTGTCTCACTTGATAACATTCATCCTATAAAAAAAAAGTAGAAGTAATAGTAAACTTTTCTGTAAGTAATACAGACTGTGAACGAAAACACAAAACAGATCTTGCAGCAACAGAAACATAAGAATTAAGAAATGTTTTTTAATGTTAGTGAATTAATTATTTGAAGCTTCCCTTAAGTTCAGGAGAAGAGTTACAGTTTAGAAGCTGTACAGGAAGATATCACACTCAGGACCCAAGACCTAACTTAGCACAGTACTGAGGCACAGAGTTAATGAATTTGTTTACAACAGGACAACTTGCTTTGTGGAGCCAAGGTCAAAGATCTGTACCAAAACACTGCTTAGCCATCAGTAATCATTGTGTTGATTTTACTACTGCAATTTACCCAGTTTTCATCAAGCCATTAATACTAGGAACTAAATAAAATTTAATGGAATTACCAGATAAATTCAAACACTGGAGAGTGAAATACCAAGCATTCCCATTATACTGTGGAGACCTATGAACTATGACTGACCATGGAAGCAATAACCCATCTCTAGTAGTTGATAAGTAACACAAAGTAAAATAATACAAAGGTGGGAAATGTACTTCTACAGTTTATTAAAAATCTTATTTCTAGAAAAGTTATGAACTTCAGAATTCTGTATGAAAATAGCCTGCAGTCACCATTCACTAAACTGCAAACCATTTAGTAATAGAGACCAAGGAAAGTTAACAGAAGTAGGCGCAGCAAATAGAAGAAAACATACAGAAAAGAGTAAGGTAAACCATAGCCACCAAAACACATGCTGAGCAATTCCAGCACTGCCACAAAGGAGCCATGGGACTATCACTAAATTCTACTCCACCACCGGGAGTAGAACAGACCTTCCCTAGGGCTCCAGGCTGCCTATTTATAAGTGGGGTGTAGCCATTTTGTGGCTAAACCTTTCCCAGTTTTCTGATTCTCCTAAATTACTAATATTGCCCATAAGCATTCTTGTGAAGATTTCCCCAACCAAATTAGAACCCAAATTTAACTAGTTTGTGGGCAGCTCTTTTGGAAGTAAAAAATAACTAGATATTTTATAATTCCTGCCTCATTAATTGCCTCAAGTAATTCAGAGGCATATAAAGAAGATGTCTGAACATCAAGAGATGTGGTTAGAAAAGCCAAAGTTCAATTAGAATTAAATCTAACCAGGGAGATCAAGAGGAAGAGCAAAAGTTTCTGTAGGTACATTAACCGCAAAAGAAAGACTAAGAAAGGTGTAGGCCCCCTCAGAAAGGAAACAGGACAACTGGTGACAAGTGATGTGGAGAAGGACAAGGTTCTCAATGACTATTTTACCTCAGCCTTCACTTACAAAGGCTCTACCCACTCCCCTCAAATCACAGGCAGGGGCTGGAAGAAGGAATTGCCAATTGTAAGCGAAGATCAGGTTCATGAACACCTGAAAAACTTGAGGGTGTACAAATCCATGAGATCTGACAAGATACGCCCATGGTACTGAGGGAACTGGTGGATGGGACCAGTACTACTCAATACCTTTATTACTGACAACAGGATGGACTACATCTCACAGCAAGTTTGTGGATGACATCAAGAAGAGAGGTGCAGCTGACACACTAGAAGGAAAAGGTGCCATGCAGAGGGATCTTGGCAGGCCTGAGGAGTGGACAAATGTGAACCCTTACGAGGTTCAAGAAAGCTAAGTGCAAGGTGCTGCCCCTCAATCAGAACAATCCCTGGTATCAACACAGGCTGGGGGATGAATGGATCAAAAACAGCCCTGCAGAAAAGGATCGGGGACACCGGTAGACAAAAAACAGGATGCAAGCCAACAATGTGTGTTTGCAACCCAGAAAGCCAACTACATCATGGACTGTATCAAAAGTGTGACCAGCAGGTCAAGGAAGGTGACTGTGCCACTCTGCTCTTGTGAGGTTTCACTTGGAAGTAATTTGTTCAGATCTGGAGTACTCCGCACAAGACATGGACCTGTTGGAGGGGGTCCAGAGGAGCACCACAAAAATGATCAGAGGACTGCAAAATCTCTCCTATGAAGACAGGCTGAGAGAAGTGGGGTTGTTCAGCCTAGAGAAGAGAAAGCTCTGGGTGACATTATTGGAGCCTTTCAACATATGAAAAGAGACTTCTAAGAAAGATAAAGTCTTTTTACCAGGACCTACCTGCAGTAACAGTACAAGGGGTACTGGTTTTAAATTTTCTGTAAGACTGTAGGTTTAGATTGAATCTAAGAATTTTTGTTGCAGTAAGAGTGGTACGATATTGGAATGGGTTGCCCAGAGAACTTGCTGGAAGTGTCTGAGGTCAGGCTGGATGGGGCTTTGTGCAACCTGATCTAATGGAAGAAATCTTGGCCCATAGCAGGGTGTTTGGAATCAGATGATCTTTAAAAGTCTCTTCCAACCCAAACTGTTCTACGATTCTGTAGTACAATGTGACCCCAAGTTGTTTACAAATGGTAATGACTTCATTATATTCTTTAAAACTCATCTCTGAAAATTCCATTAAAAAAATTGATGAGAGGTAAGCATTAGATCCAAAGACAGGAAGAAAGTGATGACACATCTATTATCAATACTTGCAAACAGTTAAGACCAATACAGATAGAAAATACAAAACAAAGTGAGAGGCAGTGATGAAATGGATTGCAAGAAGCTTGCACCTAACATACTGAAAAGAGAGTCAAACAACAAAGGCAGATTCTGGTACAGAAGAATTTCAGGGTTAACAATTACAATTAAAAATGTTTACCAAAAGGAAAATAACTGAAAAAAAAACAAACACAGATTTTTATCACTGGGAGCAGAAGAAAACATTACATGCAAATGCTATATTGGCAAGGCTAATCTGACATGACATTATCCAGCTAGAGTTTCCTTTCAGGAATAAATCTTAACTGTCACTGCAGTAAGATCCAAATTGTAAAAAAATGTTGAACATCAGTTTAGTACAAGACTAACATTCCTGTTAGGTAGAACTGGAAGAGTGAAAACTACCACCAATCCTTGCATTGGCTACAAAGACATGAGTATTAGCCAGTCACAGGAATGAAGGTCTAGAATGGAATATCATTATTACTGCAGGTATTCCCTGGAAGAGATTCCTTTCAGAGGATTTCTTGAGTTTTGTAAAGTTGGGAGAATACCAGCAGTTACACAAGCAGCACCAGCATAAGTCCCTCCATGATCATTCTTGGGGTATGAATCAATTTATGTAGCATTTGCTACAGGATGGGAAACCAAAGGATCTCCACTTACAATTTGAAAGTTATTTCTTTCCTGCTACGTTGGCTACACAGGTAGAAATTAAGGATGAAAATTCCAACATACATTTGAGAATTTCTCCCTTTCTCTTCTAACATTTAAGGATATCAATTATCTTTGCAGAACTCTGCATTTCAAATCCATTCTAACCAAGTACCAAGAAATCAAGGTCTACATTTTCATCATAGTCCAACATATTTTACATAATTTAATTTCAACTTCTAATCACGTCATATCACAGCTCGCATATTACTTCAAACCAACACTGAATTAATTAGCTTAACAATATTCTAACACATCATTATTTTAAGTTAGCGTTCCTCTACTGGGCAGCCCAGTACTGTAGCTCTAACTTTGACACAAATTCAGTTTTCAGGATTACACTGTGGAAAAATTTACGTCAAGGATGCTCATTTTGCATAAAATAGGAGTAGAGATATACATGACATACAAAACAAATTATTTGCCATTAACCCACCAGTCCCACCTAATTTCCTTACATTAATGGCTAGTGCACACAGCTGGTACTGTTCTAAGGTGATTATTTCATGGTAACAAGGCTCTTGTGCCAACTTCACAATAGCATTCCCTGCAGCCAGCCTCAACCGTGACATATCAGGTTTACTGAAAAACAAGCACATGGAATATGAAGGTTAATTAGTTTTAAAAATTACATACTTATTTGACTTTACTAAATCCACTGCTGAAAAATAGGTACTTGAAGAAAAAAGGAAAGTTTCCATTGACTTTGTTGCCCCCACCCTCTTAAATCAACAGCAAAAGTAATTTCAAACCAGTAGCTTCCATGTCACATTTTACAGCCTATTACCATGCCCCAATTTAGCACAGACAATATTTCTTGGACCTTCCCAAGTTCCACACAGGTGTGAGAGTTTTAGCTATGCACTGGGCCAGTACAGTCCAATTTTCCCCTCAGAGTCTTCATTTAACCTGCAAGATACTGTTTTTCAGCATGCTGATTTTCCGTCAGCAAAGGACTCCTGCCAAACTATCCCATTTCTAGGCCTCTGAAGTTCCCAATGTTTTTCTAGCAATGACAGTTCAAAATCCATGCTGCAGGTCAACATAAACTAAGATTAACTAGATATTATGATGCTAGGTCACAAAGTGATCTGTATTTTTGAGACAACTGCAAGAACAACTCCACAAGTGAAAGAATTTTCAACATGCTGAAAGTATTGTTCACCGACCTTGCACTCCCAACTAGCAAATCACTCCAAACACTTGCTAATTTTCATATCAAACGATCATGAATGGATTTTTCTCTACGCTACAACTGTATTTACAACGGGTAACAGAATACTACATGCACCTTCACTTAAGCTTTGCAAACTGAAATTCACCTAATGTGTGCATTAATAAACTTAGTTAAGCTTTCACTGTTCAACTTAGAAAATGTCAGTGTAGAGTATGACTTCTGCCTTTATAATGAAACACAAAAGAATTAAGAAGTTTTATGCATCTTGCATACAAAACACCAATGAATTCTATTCACAAGTAGTAAGTACAGCTTTTTTCTTCATAAGTCCAAGAAGGATCAAATCATATTCTTATTTAAAACAATTATCAATTCAAGCATGACAAATATTAACTTCTTAATCATCTGCCCTTTACCCTTGAGAAGAGCAAACATCATAGTCTTAAATCTATCATAATGAAAACCGCATAAAGCATTTAATGAATGAAATAAAAACCTATTGTTAAACACAGAATGAATGATAAAAATACTTAAACTTTAAGATTCACCTAATCAGGCTTCATACACATACCACTAGTTTATAGTAACCATGGTATTAAAAACAAAAAACCAACCAGACAAACCACTAATAGATTACAAGCAACCATGTGACAGGGCAAAAGCTGCACTAACTTTAAAACAAAGCAAGAAGATTAACGTGGCAGTGGCAGCCTCTTAAATGCTAAATTTCACTTGAAATTGCATCTACTGTAATAAGTGAACCCAATAAAGATTAGATTTTTGTATTTCATTGACAACTGAGCAGTAATAATGACATAAGTACAGAGCAATTGAGCTAAAGGAATGGATAAACCCAAGAACTTTCAGTCTTCCTTAGATTTGGTAGTGAAAATGTTTAATTCTGAAAACTGAATCAAACATATTTCACATAAAAGTTGGTCGAATCTTTACAGAGTGTAAGTATCACTGAAATATTCACAAGCATGTGTGCATGCTGTGGAAAGGAAGAGAAGGGCAGCGAATATAATTCTTACAGCTGAAGATTAAAATCACATCTCTCTCATTCCCCATTATCTTTGAAAAAATTCCTAAGAATTTATTTTTGATCAAATTACCATAGTCAGAGGCTTTCCAGCCTGCATTATCCCAAAACATACATTTATCAGGGCTGAAATAACAGCTTCTGTATGATATAAATGCAATTTTTGATTTTCAAAACTATTAGAAATAATGAGACAAGGACATCCTTGGTAATATTAGAAGCTCTATGAAAGAGACAAGAACAACCTGAACAGTTGTTTTCTAGAGTGCTGTTACTAGTGATGAAAATCAGATGTTTGAAATGAGAACAAAAGTGCAACCACATGGAAAGATGTCACATGCAAACTACAAACTTAATTAAGGTGACAGGCTGCAAAAGATAACCCAAACATATGCATCTTGGAAACCTACATGGTGCATAATCATCTCCTCTCACCTTATAAACTAGCACTTAACATTTTTAGTCCTACTCCAGAGGGTAAATGCCACTGTCCAATTTTCTAAGCATTTGCCATGTTCCATGGAATAAAAAGTGTCTTGTGAATATAGCCTCTAAAAATGTTGTATATTGGCTGATGCATCAGATCACCTATTGCACAAGCTGTGAAGTTCTAAACTTCAAAGTTTTAAGGTAAATTTTCACTTGGTAATTTACAGTTTAAGGAAAAACAGACAGTATTTCAGAAAAGTCTCAGTTCAGGTTCATATCCAATATCAGTATTTCTAGCAACATCTTCTAGTGCTCTCTAGTACTGAAATACTCATTTTATGCTTAGTACAGATTAAAATTCAAATCCTACCATGAAAGAAGGCAAAGGATAACTTTGCTGTTTAACCTAATCACAAACAGAAAATCAGTACAACTGCAGAATGGTTTAGGGGTTGGAAAGGATCTTAAAGATCATCTAATTCCAACTCTCATGCCAGAGGGAGGGACACCAGACTGCTCAAAGCTCTGTCCAACATGGCCTTGAATGCCTCCAAGCAGGGGGGATCTACAGTTTCCCAAGGGAACCTGTTCCAGTATCACACCACCCTCACCATAAAAAAATTCTTCCTAATATCCAGTCTAATTTACTCTCTTCTAGCCTAAAGCCATTCTCCCTCATCCCATCACTACAAGTCTTTGCAAAAAGTCCCTCACCAGCTTTCTTGCAGATCCCCTCCAGGTACTGCAAGGCCATTATAAGGTCTCCCCACAGCCTTCTCTTCTTCAGGCTGAATAGCCTGCAGCCTGACCCCATACCAGAGGTGCTCCAGCCCTCTGATCACCTTCCTGATCCTCCTGTGGACCCACTCTAACAGTTTCATTCCTGTCTTGTGCTGGAGGCACCAGAATTGGATGCAGTACTCCAGGTGCTGTCATGACACCAGAGTAGAGGGGGAGAATCACCTTCCTCAGCCTTCTGGTTATGCTTCTTTTGATGTGGCCCAGCATACAGTTACACACTGCCAGCTCCTATTGAGTTTTTCATCAACTGACACCTGCAAGTCTTTCCCCTCCAGCCACTCTTCACCCAGCCTGTATTTGTGTCTGGGATTGTCCTGACCCAGGTGAAGGACCTTGCACTTGGCTTTGTTGAACTTCATGAGATGAGCCCACCTCTCACACCTGTCCAGATTCCTCTAGATGGCATCTCTTCCCTCCAGGCATACATCCACAAACTTGCTGATGGTGCACTCAATGCCACTGTACATATCGCTGACAAAGATGTTAAACAGCACTGCTCCCAGTACTGACCCCTGAAGGACACCACTTGTCATTGGTCTCAATGTGGACACTGAGCTGCTGACAACAACTGTCTGAGTATAACCATCCAACCAATTCTTTATCCAGTGAGTGGTCCACTCCTCAAGTCCACATTTCTCTAATTTAGAGGCAGGATGTCATGCAGGACAGCATCAAAACCTTTACAACAATACTGAATTCTAAATTCGCAGGACTGTTTATGACTTACAGAATGAAAAACAAAGATGGGCAAAGTACAGTTGGGATGTTGTTTACTCACAAAATTTAGTATTTAAAAGGACCCAACTCTGGTGAATTTAAGCCTACGTACACTAACAACTCCCACAAGCAATTTAAAATCAGCAATCCTAGCACTTCAAATTCAGAAGGATGAACGAGAGTAAAGATTTAGTTATTTCTTTTCCAAATCGGACTTTGCCTTCACCTTACACTCTAGGCTGAACCATGCTTTGGAATTTAAAAAGTCCCATTCCTTTAACATTATCACTGGAAAGTACAATTGTGTAGATTTAAAGAGGCATGGGGACAGTTTTATGGCACTACCAGAATAAAGATACCCTCATCGTGTTCTCAAAGGATAAAAAATAAAGGGCAGGAATCATCGGTGAGATAACAGCAAGCTCCATACAGAACTTATGCCTGAAACATCTGGAGCCTGTTTCAGATTTTGAGAGTACCTTTTTAAGCATAGGTGGTCTGGTTCACACAAACACAGACAATAATACCTACTCTCCTTGCAGCTTAGAGCTTTCCCAAAATGCAGTAATCGAGTACACAGAGGAGTCACAATTGGAGAGGACCACTGGAGGTCATCTAGCCCAAACCATTTGCAAAAGCAGGGACATGTAGGAACCATAGAGTGGTTTAGGTTGGAAGAGATCTCAAAGATCATCCAGCTCCAACCCCCCTGCCATAGAGAAGGCCACCTCCCAGGTGAACAGGTTGCTCAAGGCCTCAAGGGCAGGACAGGCTGCCCTGATAATCCATATAGCTTACTAGTATCTTAGGGGATGGAAACTCCATCACTTATCTGGACAACTTGTGCCAGTGCTCAGTCACTTGCAGTGACAAAGTGTTTTCCTGGGTTCAGACAGAATCCTCTGTATTCCAGTCTGTGCCTGTTGCCTCCAGCCTTGACACAATGCACCACTAGGAAGAACTCGACTCCACCTTCTTTACTCCGTTTAGGGTGAGGTCTTTCCACTGAGTCTTCTCTTCCCTAGACTGAACATTCCCAGCTCTCTCAGCTTCATCTAAAAAGATGCTCAAAACCCTTTCAACATCTTCATGGCTCTACAGTGTGTTAATTCCAGTAGCTTTATGTGTCTCCTGCATTGGGAAGCCCAGGTGTCCCATCACCTCAGAAATACAGGTGAGGCTGACTGGCCTATAGTTAAGTTCTCTGAGTCTTTCTTCCTGTCTTTTCTGAAGAGAGACATTTGCTTCACTTTCTTCAGGCACTTCTGCCAGTCACTGCTATCATTCAAAAAGGTAAAGAATGGTCTCACAGTGACATCTGCCAGCCACCTCCACACATGTGAGTACATCTCATCAATGATCATGGACTTATATGTGTCCAGTATGCTCAAGTATTCCTGTCACAGGTTTAGTTGAAACTGCTGCTGTTATTCACATCATGCTGCAGTCACGTCAGCTTCAAAAACTAAAGTACTGGACGAAGCAAAGTATTATGGGGGCCTGAAATTCAGACTGTAACATGAGAGGCTTCCTGTTCCAGTTGCTGGGTTCATGGGTGTGGGTCTTTTCCATTGGGATAGGAGTGGGACAAAGGAGGGCTGGAGGGGGTGGTGCATAACTTTCTGGCTTGGGCTTTTGGCTCCCTTGCTTCTACTTGCTGCTGCTTTGTGCCATGCTTTTTCTTCAAACAGGATAAGGTAATTACACATTTTGTACTATGCTTAATTGATTTAACTCAGTAAACTCCATTCTTATCTCACTTTTGTGTGTTACTTCTCCCTCACTTCTGTGTTGGGAAAACAGACAGGTTAAACTGCTGGCTCAGTTTGACCCATTTTGTTCTGATTCAAACCATTACAATTCCTTCATTTGAGCTTTTTCCCCTCAAGGGTATATGGGATAGGAACTTCCTTGCTTCCTTCTCCTAGTCTCCTAGGGCCTTGGGATTCCTGAAGGCCAGTCCTGCTAGTGAAGACTTTGAGGTGAAGGAGGCATTCAACACATGTCCTGTGTTGTCAGGGCTCCTGTGTCATTCAGCATGTTTCATAATCTTCCTTTTGACAGTTATTTAATTAGAGAAGCTCTTCTGGATTCCTTTGTCATCCCTCACTAAACTCAATACCAGTTGGGCTTTCCTAAACATGTGTCTCTCAGACAGTATTCTCTGTATTTCTACCACATTACCCATCCCTACTGCTCTCTGTATAACACATAAAATAGTATGGATTGGAAGGAACCTTTAAAGATCATCCAGTCCCACCCTGAGCAACCTGAATGCTTCCTAAACGTAACCTGAATGACCTTGAATGCTTTCAAGGATGGGGCATTGACCACCTCTCTGGGTAATCTGTTCCAGTGTTTTAATGCAGCCGAAGAAATAAACTGGCTTTGTGGGCTGCAAATGCACATTTTTGGCTCATGGCCAGCTCTTCATCCACCAGTGCCCTCAAGTCTTTCTCTGCAAGACTGCTCTCAATCCCATCATCTCTCAGCCTTTATTGATACCAGAAATGGCCCTGACCCAGGTGTGTGACTGAGGATGTTCCTGGCTGTTATCACTACAGGTTAAGTAGTGACAGTAGGTATCTGAATAGTTTAGACAGAAATACCCCCAGTTCATTGCTAAGCAGGGCTGTTCTCAATTTCTCTGTGATTTTTCTTCATGGAATCATAGAATCAGCCAGGTTGGAAGAGACCTCCAAGATCATCCAGTCCAACCTATCATTGAGCCCTATGCAAGTAACCAGACCATGGCACTAAGTGCCTCATCCAGTCTTTCTTGAACACCTCCAGGGATGACTCCTCCACCACCTCCCTGGGCAGCCCATTCCAATGGCAAATCACTCTCTCTGTCAAGAACTTCCTACTAACATTCAGCATATACCTTCTCCAGCATAACTTGAGACTGTGTCCCCTTGTTCTATTGCTGATTGCCTGGGAGAAGAGATCAACCCCCACCTGGCTACAGCCTCCCTGCAGGTAGCTGCAGACAGCAATGAGGTCACTCCTGAGCCTCCTCTTCTCCAAGCTAAACAACCCCAGCTCTCTCAGCCTCTCCTCACAGGGCTTGTGTTCCAGGACCCTCACCAGCTTCGTCACCCTTCTCCGGACATGTTCCAGTATCTCAACATCTCTCTTGAAATGAAGAGCTCAGAACTGGACACAGGACTCAAGGTGTGGCTTGAGCAGTGCTGAGTACAGGGGAAGCATAACCTCCCTCATCCTACTGGCCACACTGTTCCTGATACAAGCCAGGATGCTGTTGGCTCTCTTGGCCACCTGGGCACACTGCTGGCTCATCTTCAGCTACTATCTACCAGTATCTCCAGGTCCCTTTCTTCCCAGCTGCTCTCCAGCCACTCTGTCCCCAGCCTGTAGCGCTACTTGGGGTTGTTGTGGCCAAAGTGTAGAACCCTTGGCCTCTGCCCACCCATCCAGCCTGTCAAGGTCCCTCTGAAGGGTTCTCCTACTCTCCAACAGATTGACACCTGCTCCTAGCTTGGTGTCATCTGCAAACTCACTGATGCTGGACTCAATCACCCAGTCCAAATCATCAATAAACATATTGAACAGGACCGGGCCCAGCACTGATCCTTGGGGGACAGCACTAGTGACTGGCTGCCAACTGGATGTGGCACCATTCACCACCACTTTCTGGGCCCAGTCCTCCAGCCAATTTTTGACTCATATCAGACTGAATCTGTCAAAGCCTCGAGTTGCCAGCTTTGCCAGGAGCTTGTTGTGGCAGACGGTGTAAAAGGCTTTGCTGAAGTCCAGGTAGACTACAATGCCCTCCTTGCTGCTCTCAGGATTCTGAACTCCACTGTCTTATGGTCATTACAGTCAAGGCTGCCTTCGACCTCCACACACCCAACAAGTCTCTCCTTGTTGGTGAGTATGAATCTCATGACAGGACATCTCCTCACAGGTTTCCCTATCGCTTCTGTCAGGAATCTGGCATTAATGCCATCCAAGAAGCACCTGAATTGTTTATGCACTGCTGTGCTGCTCTTCTAGCAGAAGAGTGGTTGAAGTCTCCCAAGAGGGCCAAATCCTGCAAACAAATTGTTGCTAGCTGTTTACAGAAGGCCTCATCTATTTACTCTTCCTGGTTAGGCAGCCTGCATTGGGCATGCACTGCAATGTCACCTATACCAATCTGTTTGCTAATAAACTCTCAGCTGGCTCATCGTCTATCTCTAGGATAAGCTCCACGCTCTGGTGTTGAAGAGCTGCATTTAATACAGAGCTACCTCATGTCACTGCAGCTTTCTCACCCCCCTAGAAGTTCTAGCCCACCATTAACTTTAATAATGGAAACGAACCGCATCATTACATGCAGTTTCTTTTATAATTTATAGTTTTGAGTATAGATAGTGGGAAAATTAAATTTCTAAACATGAGCAGTAAGGAATCATCACTCCAAGCATGAAAACACACAGCGCCTACACAACTAACTTGTTCTAACTGCTGGATAAGACAATGATATGCTGAGCAGTTACACCAAAAAGCTAAATTATTGTCACTTAACTCTCTAGTAATTGCCATAAATGGTCATATTAGAGAATTTAAAAGTAGTAAACGATTATATACAAAGAAACTGAAGAAAGACTACACAGTACCTACAAAAGTAACATACTAGACAATTCTCAGTTTGCAATTTTGCACATACAAAATAGGTTCTAGACACATAATCACTGTATAACTTTAAATTCATCCCTAAAGTTAAGATCTTTTTACTTATACTGGCACAATCCATTCATGCTCTTAATAGGTTTTGTAGACATAAATTTTCAATGTTTGACAAGCAGTAGCAGCTGACAACTTCTTACTTCTACTGCAGAGGATTAAGATAATATACAGAAAAACAAATAAGCTGTCTAACAATCACATAAAAGGTAAATTATTTACTGAGATTTAGTCCTCTCTACACATTTGCCTTTTCCTTTCACTCTTAGAGGCCTCAAGGGATTAAAGCCTGCCTTCAAATAGAAGTGTCTTATACACTACCTATTCCCACCTGGTTTACTGCAACACGCTGTTATTTTTTATTAGAAAGTCTGCCTATTGGCCTTTGACATACACAACAATTGGTACAGGAATAACAAGTTGCACAAAAAAAAGTAAAACCAATTTTCAATGGGGAGTAGGATGTTACAGTTTTTTCTTATAAGTAATGGCTCTCTGAAGAAAGATAAAACAAAGAAGATAAAGCCATTGGGATACAGCTGTGTCTGCAGACTCAGCAAACTTACAAAGAAGTCAAACCAAGCTTACCATTAGCTACCATAAAATAAGATGCATAATTTGTTAAGCAGTCTAACAGAATAGTTTAAGCACTACTTTGTCTAAAACTCTCCCCACCACAGTATCACAGACATCAAAACATTACCATCTGTTACATACCTAATTTTTCCCTGTTCTGTTAAATCTCCGTCACTGTGTAATATTGTTGTCAGCAACCTCAGAGTGGAAGTTCCTGACTTGCTGTGGTTGTTCTTCATTCCTAGCAACCATCGAACCATCATCTTGATGGCCTGAATCTGACAAAAAATAAGTATGAAGTCTAGTCACACCTTGCAGCATCTCATTTTTTAAATAATTCTTATCTTCATTACACAGTGTGGTCCCTGGTGTCGTCTTCTGCTGCTACGAACAGCAGCCTGTCAAAGCTCCAAAACATCACTTCAATACTGAAAGAAACTAGACTCGTTTTCATTAGTCAACAACTTTTCACTGAAAATCTGAAGTACTTATTATAGCAAATAAAAAGCACACAATGTTTAGTTACAGTGTGAACTGTTTCTTCTACTAAGCAATCACATATTTTGTCCTGTGAAAACATTACCCTAACTGAGCTTATATCCATTAAACACTGCAGAACAGGCAACGGAATTTATACTTAAGAAAATGTTACTGGATCAAAAAGTAGAGCATATTTTCATCTCCCTATATTCCTACAATTCCTGTGCTTAAACAATCCCTGTATATTCCTTATTTATATATGAAATATTTTGAGTTCAATTTAAGATATATACATTAAAAAAAAAAACATGTTATGGACATTTTTACTCTTCAAAGCAATAACATGTAGTAAGATAACTGGTCACAGAATCATAGAATCACAGAATGGTTTAAGTTGGAAGGGACGTCAAGGGTCATCCAGCTCCAACCCCCTGCCATAGGCAGGGACACCTCCCACTACAGCAGGTTGATCAAGGCCTCATCCAGCCTGGCTTTAAATGCCTCCAGGGAGGAAGCATCCACAACCTCCCTGGGCAACCCATTCCAGTGTCTTACCACACTCACTGTAAAGAACTTCCTCCTAACATCCAGTCTAAATCTCCCCTCCTCCAGCTTAAACCCATTCCCCCTCATCCTGACATTACTAGACCTTGTAAATAGTCCCTCCCCAGCCTTCCTGGTCCTATTTCTTTCAAAGCTGTTAAAAGAAAAACCCCAAAGCCTGTTACTTAGGATAACTACTTCTTTTTAGCTAATGGAAATAAAGTCTTTTGTGGCAAGCTTCTAAAAGTATCCAGCACCTATCATAAAATGCTGAATAATTTCACATTTATCTAGTGAAAATAAAGAATTAATTTGGAGATAGTGTTAGTATTTGAATCCCTTTGTCCTTTAATTTTCTGTATATGTAAGAGCAGAGACAAGGAAGAAAAAGAGGAGTATGCTCTTACTGCGAAATGAAAATGCTCATCTGAGTCACACAGATATCGTTGGGAAAAAAAACAACCAAAACCAAACAAATCAAAACACCAAACTGTGAAGTTCAAAACACAAAACCCAAAAACTGCAGAAGAACTGAAATATTTTTTGTAAACAGTAACTTTTTGTAAGCAGTTCTAGTAATTTTTATATAAACATTCACACTATCACCAAATGAAATTCATTGTACAGTTGATCTATTCCACGCAACAAACTGATCACAAGGATTTCTTCAGATACAAGTTCAGAGACTGTCATCTACACATGACTTGACACTTTAGTACTGTAGCCCATTTACTTCACTTACAGATTTCTAATTCTGTTTGGTACAGCAGCAATATGTAGGATGTCTGTTACTCAAGAACTCAAAATACAAATATTTTTTGTTCCACAGACTCTAAATTCTTGCCCTAGCTTTCCAAGGGTCTTCCACTCAAACAGATGGAAGTATCCACCAGAAGCTTTTAACAGAAATAAAAATATAACAAAACCATAACAACAATAGTAATAACAACAGCAAACAATCTTCTGACAAGTATACCAATTCTGATTTTTTCATGCCATAAGCAGTACCTGTGCCTCCCCATTTGCTGGCATGACAGAAACATGCTAGCTCTACTTAGTCTTCAAGCACCTGATGTATTTGGCCACGGAATGACCAAATGCGATTTTGTAGCCCAACCTCTCGTCACCTCCTCAGTAATTTCAAATTCTAAGTGTTGCTTCTCTCCTTCCCCTCCACATTTCCTTTCTCTCAATTTTACTGTCTGAATCTACTTTGGACTTCCTTTCATGTAGCAAGTCCTAATCCTAACTCACTCAAAATTTTCCTGACTCCATCACGTTCTTAATTTCCTTGGTGGTAAAACTGATGTTGTGATGACATTCTATCAATCCTTCATAATTAAGCATTGTCATTAAACTAGTAAAGGACATTGAAAATTCCTGAAGACTTAAACAATTATGAAAGGACTTTGCACAGCCCTTAAATTTTTTCCTTCATAGCTACATAGGGTAATTATCAAAGGATAATTCCAGTCAAAGGGAGTGTCGGGAGGTCTCCAGTCAAATCTCCTGTCCAATCTCTGTCTCAGCTACAAATTTGCACAGGTCCCAGTTTTATCCACTACGGTATTGAAAGCCACCAAGAACGGGGATTTCACAGGATGTCTTGGCAGCCTGCAGCCTCTTGAAACCTGTTCCATTGCCTGACTATTCTCAGGATTTTTCTCATAATGCCATCTGAACATCTTGCTTTTCTCTAACATACATCATAAGCAGAGAAAAGCAAAATCATTTAAAGGAAACTGACAAATCCAAACTGATTTTCTTCTTTATTCCAAAACTTTGTTATTCTACGCTTTATTCCAAAGCATAAAAAAGCTTCTGGAATGTCCTCAAAGCGCAAAAGGAAAAACGAAAACTTTGAAGTCTTTATGGTATCTAAATTCTATGTTGAAGAGAAGGGAAAAAAAAAATTTACTTCAACTGTGACAGTATATGGAATATCTAGGTGTTGCACACCAAACCTAAGCCCCCCAAAACTGTAATAAACATTTATAATATATACGTAACTTTATTTACAGAAGTAAAAAGAAGTTGGGAGTCCCCAAGAGCAAATTCTTCTCTCCTAGCAATCGGAAAAAAAAAGTACACTGATAGGATCCTCAATTTAAAACTTGCTACTTCATAAATGCGACAAGGAAGCAGAGGAAAACAGTTGACAATTTTAATAAAGTTAATTAAGTATCTTGATTTTTCTGTATTAAACATACAATTCTAGAAAAATGTAGTAAAGTGCTACTTACTTTAACAAGAGTTTCAGGAGATACTTCTTCATCTGGGACCCAAAGTTTTGTTGTCTTCTTTCCTGGAAGCTAAACGAAATGTTACATTGTTACAATACTGTTACTCTTGTAGTGAAATCTGCTGTAAACTCTTAGTCGCTTGCTTCTGAAAATAACACAGCAGCATTCAATGTATGCTTAAGTATTTCACAGAATCAGCCACTACAAAAGCAAGATACGGCTCACTACTCAAGTATCAGCAAATTTAACAGTAGTAAAGAGTCTTGTTATTGTCACCTAAAAACTATTGCTATAGGGTATAGCAGACACAGATTTTGATGTAATTTCCAGTTTCTATATTCAGTAGATTGGAACATAAAATGAACAGTTTTAGACAGTAAATATTTCCCTAAACAATGTCTGACAATGTCAAAGGTTGATTTTGTTTTGCTTTTTCGTTTGATTATCACTATTAATACAGAAGTACTAGAAAAATTAAAACAGTCTTCATTTAAGCAGTGTAGTTTCAAATGCTTCCTGCTTACTGGAAAAACATAACTTGCTTACTCAAGGAAAGAGACTTGGTCAAGTTAATGGCAATTTTCCCAATTTTAACAGAAGGTAAGCCACAAGTGATCAAATGTTGTGCTATACAGCCTGTCACTTTTGTAAAGGCTACCTAATTAGTACTGCCTCCCTTCCTGTCCCGTGGGTTTTCAACAGTTAAACAGTACATGTGGAAATGGAAAGACAGCCATATACAAACAGTAGAACCAAGAAGCCAAAAGTTTTCACAAGTACTTGCTGAGCATCATACTGCAGGAGAAGCAGAACTTTAAAACAAGGTTTTAAAAACACTTACCCTATCGTTCATTAGCAAATCTTTAACAATAAAAGTGGCAACCAAGGATTTCAAAGGGGCAGCAAACTGATCAGGTGCTAGCATGGCTATATGGCCAATAGTAACCAATGGCGTAATAAGATGCTCAAAATTGCTTGGATCCAGACTTTTATGCAGTGGCTAGAATAAAGGCAATAAATTCACATATTACTGATTTAATTCTGTCTTATTGAATGCAAGGGCATGAGAGTTTTGTGCTAAGTCATACAAGTACATTTCTATTTCAGAAATACAATTTTAAAACAACTATTGACTGCTCAGTTTTAAAAAGGCATTCATCAACCCTCCATGTCTCCTACAAATCAAATGAGAAATAAAGATGATGGACAAAATGTTTATCACACCTAGGCAGTTCAAAAAGTGGCAGTTCAAGAAGGACCATGTAGGAAAAAGAGACACAATTTTTTTTTCTTGCTGAAGTGGGTATA
Source organism: Tricholaema leucomelas (assembly GCA_013400475.1). Taxonomy (NCBI): domain Eukaryota; kingdom Metazoa; phylum Chordata; class Aves; order Piciformes; family Lybiidae; genus Tricholaema lacrymosa; species Tricholaema leucomelas. The sequence continues at coordinate 9,063 of WAAF01016159.1, read as the reverse complement.
CTATATCTCAAGAGGGCAATTTCAGTGATTCACCCTTCAAGATAACAGGTTGATAAGCACTAATTAAAAGGCACATTTGCAGTTATAACTATAAAAATACTTCAAAGTAGTATCTACCATAATTCAGTTTCCCATGATTGCTATAAGCATGTAAAAACATTGGGTCAGTCTGAAAAGGGGTGAGGAGTTTTGCATGACTCTTCTTTTCCTAAGTAGTTCACACTTCTAGCAGACAGTTCATGCTTTGTTTTAATCTATTGGTTGTTAAAATACACAACCCTAAACATGGCAGGATACAAAATCATCCCTGGTACCATCTTTTTTAGGCCAAACTGTCAGGAAAGGGCGAGAAGAAAGGCGGGGAGGGCGAGAAGAAAGGCGGGGAGGGCGAGAAGAAAGGCGGAGAGGGCGAGAAGAAAGGCGGAGAGGGCAAGAAGAAATGCACCCAACCCTATTCTTCATGTGATACAATTTGCCATATAAATTGTCTCCCCATCCCTTAGCTGACATGCAATATAGAAGATTTGAAATATTTAAGATAATTTTTATTATTTTACCTCAAATATCTGTGCAAACTGAGTTTCTTTGCTGGAAAATATTGCATGGATGCAGTGAATAGCATACTTGGCTTGGCGAGGTGGTCCCTTTTTAGCTTTATGATGCAACACTGGAAGCAAAGCACTACAAGAAAATGGAACAAAACAAAAAAGGGCTAAGTAATTTTTCACAACATCAAAAACGTTCCAAAACATCAAACTAGCAAAAAAGTACAGGTATACATAGAACACCACACATCCAATTGTCCTGGTTTTGGTTGTTTCTTCAAAGAAAATGAAAAAGGGTTATTTACACGGCCTGCAATTAAAATGCCCCAGGTTTTTGTTGATAAAACTTCATTTAGTAAAACAAACATTTTATCCACATAACTTACTAAATGTTCTTTTGGAAATACCCTTGCCTACACTTGCCCATTAAATTCCAAATGTTTTTACATTTCCATATATTTACATAAGGAAAAATGCAAGCCATTCTGAAGAGCAAAGATAAAAAAAATGTAATAGCATCAGTAACATATCGGCTGTCAATACTTTGAATGTATTCATTTCACTTCTATTCTTCAAAAAAGCACTTTTCTGAAGTCATTCAAAATTATTTTCTTATTTTACCTGAAATAATACCTTTTTTCCAAAGAACGCAGCATAATGCTATAGCATGCATAAAGAACAAGAACTTGCAAAATCCCATGTAGCAAAGAACACTACTCAGAGTACTTACGATCTTATGTGAGGAAAATCTTCTTCAATTTTGCTTCCTGTATTTTTGAAAATTTGTAATGCAGCTTCTGCCACTTTTTCATCATCCATTTTCAAGCAAGCCAGGAGAGACTCAAAAGTTTCAGCTGAATGAAATGAGATAGGGTGTGTAAATGAAAGTACCTGCCAAAACAAGATGAAAGCCAGGTTAGTATTTTTTAAATGTCCACTTTTACAGAGTTTTCCACTGCCATACTGGAATATATATAATATTCTGTCTCCATCGCCGTTGATCCACTTTTTTTTTTTGAATCTCCTAAACTTCTCTGTCTATACGTGCTCTCATTAGCTTTAACTTATTTCTCCAGCCCTGATTTCTTCTCCTGTTAGTGTGACTACATACTTCTCAGTGGCTACATCTAAACAAGCAAGTACCGGATTACAGCAGAAGCAATTCTTAGGAGAAACAACTTCCGCTGAGGATTTCACATTTCAGGGATTTTACTTTGGAGTTATTTCTAGACCAACTGAACCAACTTTAATCACTGCAATGTAACATGGGCCCCTCTCACAACACAGTTTCTCTAAAAAGAATCCAGTTTGTGTGATCTCCAACTTCACACTTGTTTTCCAAGTGGAACAACTGATTGTGCACTAAAGTTCCTGCATCTAAAATAAAAGTACAGACATACACAATACAGTCTCTAGTTCCTCAAGCTCTACAAAGCAGCTGACTAGACACTGTATTTATCCTTCAGATCTTGTACTCTGCTTTCAAATAAAGTTAAAAAAATCCTCATTTAATCCTCCCTGAAAGTTTGTCTTCTCTCCATTTTTAAATGGCTGACTGTTAGCCTCTTGTCTAATATTCTGGCCCACGGCAAAGAAAAAATCCTCAAAATCCATAGTTTTCTGTTTCCACTATTACCTTCCTCCCCACTAAATTATATGACATTCCCTTTTCTGGATTCTTGACACTTGTCATGTATGGATTCTTCTCATGATGTACAGACCACTTTCTTCAGAGCAGTCTTACTCCTCTTCCTTAAATGTGCATTGCCAGCTCATATGAATATGCAAGTACTGACCTGGAAGACTTCTTTCAAATATATAGCTCTTCATGACATGATTCATTCTTGCTTCATTTCATTTTTGTGTCAATGGCTTTTTGAGTTTTTACCTAAACATGTACATCTGGCTAGAGATGAGCATGCTCTCAGAAGAGCCCACCTGGCCCTTAATTAAGCTATTCTGAAAACTTCAGCATGGGAGCAACACGTAAGATGAGCACAGAGAATAAAAATCAACCCAATATTCTTCCAGATCGCCAACATGTGCTTATGATTAAAGATACTGAGTGTGGATTAATCATTTATTTTAATAAAGTTTCTTCAGAAAGTTTCACATGTTTACTGACCACCAGCAGTATACTTGCCTTAAGCAATTCAAGACCTGCTCTGATTGCCTGGTCAGTAGGTACACCCTCATCTTCATCATCAGCTGTTCCATCTATAGACTTGTTTACTTGCTTGATAAGGGCACTGAAAAGGAAAACAAAACATGGCATTATATTTACTGCAATTCCATTGTGTAAGATTGTATTAAACTTATTAAAATAGTCACATTAAAAGAACTCATTTAAAACACTAAACAAACTTCTTATAAAACCAGTATGACAACTGTATTTGTAAATTAGGTGCTCTCATGTCCTATTTAAACCAAAGTCATTAATATAAAAAACGTTTATATATCATGGAGTAAGAACTGTATACAAACTACTCTGGAAGGATGTCAAACCAAGAAAATCTGAGCATTACAAGTAATGAATTCAAGTAAGAATTATGGGGAGGTTACTGGCTGCTATGCATTTTAATAACTGATGGGAAATACCTGTTTACTGTGTTTACCCTATAACCAAGAAGAAAAAAATGCTGTGCTAAGAGTTGGTGAAAAATCTAAAGACCTATCTCCTGCATATTTCACCTTGAGAGTAATGCTTGTGCTTTTCTTACATTGTACCCTAAGACAGAAAATGGTGATTACCCAAATGATCCTACTGGTGAGTGGTGGAGGCAGCTTCCCTATCAAGAATTGAACAGTATTAAGAATATTCCTTCAGTACATCCTGTAAATTATATTTATAGCCAAAAAAACTTACCACCCACAAAACAAACAAACAAAAAAAAACCACCAACAACAAACATCAAAACCAAACCCACCAAACCCACCAAACCAGACCACCACAGGCCTCAAAAAAAGAAAACAAACAAACCAAATCAGTACAGAAGAAAAAACAAACAAACATACACACCACCATAAAAAAAAAAAATCTCACATCACCAAAAATAAATTTTAAAGAAACAACAGGTAGTAAACTCAGAGAGACCTCCTAGTTAGAATTTGAGGGCTTTTTTTCCTGGGTTTTTCCTAACTGGGTGAAAATGATCATCTATTAAAAATAAACCAAACAGTTGGGAGTCTCAAACATGAAGAAGTTTAGTGAAATTTAACAAAGATGGAAGACAAATTCTGTGGCCAAAGCAAACTTGTATCCCTTTTACTATACTGGGGGGGGGGAATCTAGTTTTTTTTTTCTTTTTTTTTTTTTTTTCTTAACTGTGAAATAAATATTACTAACTAGAGTCACATGTAAATATTACTTGAAATACACATACATATTGTACTTGGTTCAAGATTTGAAAGATTTTTAAATGAAAGCTCAATGTCTCCATTAATTTGCATATGTGACAGTCAGAAACTGAAAAGCTCAAGTACTTAAAAGCCAATTTCTACAGCTGTAATTAACAAATAAGAATGCACAGGTATTTAGAACTAGCTGTCAATAAGGTAAATACAGCTGTCAAAAAAAACTCATTTCAGCAATTACTTTTTTCCCCTTCCACAATCTCATTTAAGTGAACGGAAATTACTCTTCCTTCAATTTTTGATGCTTCATGACCATAATCTTTATTCCTCAGTCAAATTAGTGTTTATGTCACCATGAACTAATATTCTAGATGGAAAGTTTCAGCAAATAGCCATAGAAAGACAATTTCATTTAAAGCCAATCAGTCACTGACAAACCAAACTTTGCCCATCAGCAACTGATCTATTTTTACTAATAGTTGTCTTGACTGTGCTGAATGGCAACTCAGTAGTTTCTGTGGCTACACTGAAGAAGAATATAAAACCCCTAAGCAAGGGGAAACAGAAGAAAACACCACAAGTCACCAGGCCTTAAATTTCATCTACCCATTCCATTACTCCTTGTGCTTAAAGGTGAAAAAAGAAACATCCATTTCAAACCCTGTGACCTATAGCCAACAATACACACATACAAAGATACCTGATGGATTCAGTATCAATGTGCACAGGAGCAATTCTCTCAAGAAGAAACTTTATCATTTCCAGAAAAGGGTTTGTGGGTTGCTTTGGATTGCCCAACTTCTTGGTTATTTCCCTCTGCAACAGAAGTTTTAATTACAATTATAATAAATTCATTTCTGAAAACATTCACATATTTAAATAGTAATTCTTACCACACATCCTTCAGCTTGTTTGCAAGAACATGTTGGGCTAACAAGCGTTTCTAACTGACTTCTTATTTTTTCATCATCTTCTAGAACTTGTGTGAACTTTTTCATGAAATCTTGAGCTTTTCCTGGATCAGGAAGGTTTCCTTTAAATAAGTAAAAGAATTCACTATTTATGTCTATCAGATTTGTAGATTACACAAGCTTAAAATGTCACACCAAGAATATTTCTACATATGTTTAAGTGAACCAAGAAGGGCTGGGGGGAGAAATGGACCACAAAAGACCTTAAGATGTGCAGATATATCTGTGAGGACATTAATTTCTAGAAGTCTGTGTACCCACAGAACTCCTTTAACTATATGCTTCCCTTGTGCTTCACACTCATTTGTCAGCAAGACTAGTTGTTCTTATTAATATCAACAGTTGAATTTGACCTCAGAATGCAAAGTCTCTACTTCACAGAAGAATACATTCTGGATTGTAGATCACCTGATATGACAAGCATGAAAAACATCAAAAGGAGAGTTTTGCTTCATTAAACATAAGCTTTCAAACATCTTGCAACACTTTTAAGAAAGCTTTTAAAATGCATTTGTCAAACTACGTATTAATTTCACACATTTTATATAACAGCCAAAAAAAATACTGGCAAAATGTTAATATATTGTTAAAGGTATTTCCTTTTCTTTTGGTATAGTAGGTGTTAAGCAAAGTTGGCACAGAAAACAGTACAGAACTACAGGGCAGTTAGTTCAAAACAAGTTCTACTAAATATTTTTTTGCTGTACTGCTTATTAAAAAAAGGCAACTCAAAACTAAAAGAATCAGAATTACAAGAAAAAAAAAAGATTTGGAACACGGCCAACCAAACATCAAGATTCAGTTTTTTGAAATGTATGAGCCTTGAGTAGCATATATTTGTCAGAACATCTGGCCATTTTTCTTGGGAAAAAAAAAAAGAGAGAAAAAAATGTTGATTTAAAACCAAGATTTCCAAATCATACAGCAAGTTGGGTTGGTTTTTTTTTTCATTCTCACTGGTTGTAGTGCTATTGGCATTGTGGACTAGAAAGAAATAGGAAGCATTGCTCTGAGGTTGGTGGTTTTTACTTTGCCTAGAGTTTGGGTTACATAGAAGTTCCTCCATTTCCAAAGTGCTTTCACTGATACTGAAACCTAAAGTGTTGAATACTCCCAACAGCACTTAACAATACCCACACCTCAAAGACAGGTGTATTTATAGATAGTTTAGTAGGTCAGGTAACAAGTTGCAGTATATATTCTATGATAAACGCTGAAGCAGACACTAACACTTCAGATGATCTACATTTTTGAATCTGTACACAACCAATGCAGCCAAAATGTCATGTCAGGATGAGCTTCATGATTGGAGACTTTTTTACAGTAAGGAATAAGCTCTGCTTATAGTAGTTTAATTCCTCACAAGACACATTGTAACACTGTATTTATCATGATTTCTTATAAATTTTATCTGTTTCGAAACTACTTCTGGTAAGCTGTCTAAAAGCTGCAGTTGCTAGAGATCAGAGTAAATACTTCAACTGACTTACGTGTTATAACCATTACTTTTGAGAATATTGCTTTACTGCTGGCATCTGTCTGCAAGTTAAAAGAAAAACCAATTAGGTAGAAATTTCACATGATGTATTTGCACTCAACATTAAGTAAGAAAAACTCTATAAGGCACTCTCAACAAGTCAGCATCCATTTTGCCAACACAGCGTGAAATCAAACCCACCAAATTCTAGGCTGTTACAAGAAATAAAACACAGATCATACGTACAGTATTACTGTCTCACACATACTTATCTATGACATTTTTTATTACTTTTCCATCTACTATGCAACTTATGAACAGCACAAATGGGTTATGTCTGTAGCAACTGTTTCCATCTACAGCCTCTCTAGTTTTAAATATAAAATGAAGAGCAAGCATTAAAGTCATGTCTGTATTATTTTTCAGATATTGCTTCTGATTAGTCTCAGTAGTAGTTGCCACCTTATTGGAAAGAATGGAGCAAGGTCACTAAGACAACTACTACCCCTGTTTATCTGAACAGGGACAGCAGATGATAGCAGTGTGATTAAGTAACAAATCACAGACCATGACCACAACCAAAAAAAAAACCACACCCAGAAATTAAAACAAAACTGCATTTTAAAACAACTTTAAGGCTTACACTTCAGTGAAACTGTTGCTGAGATAAAGCCATCTACAGCACCTTACAAGCAGAATCAGTTACACAAAACAATTTTTAAAAATCTTATTTATTTTCTTTCTGTTGGTAATTCTTGTGGTATAGGATTTCATACTGCACATGCAAAGTCCACCTCAAGAGTTAGTCCTGACTGAGTAAATGGAAGAAAGGAAAAAAAAAGATAGATTTCACAGACAGGTAAAACCATGTAGCAAGTACATTTTCTTTACGAAACTACGTTTCCTAAAAATAAGTAACATTATGTCAATATATCACATACTGCTGGAGGTTGACAAACAGTTTCTCAAAACGCCTTTTCCTCACTTTTAACTGTAATCCACAGACTAGGAAGTTTTGTGGAATTACACCAAAGTTTGAATATTAAGGAATGATAAAGGAAATCCTTAACTGCACAGTGAAAATAACCTCCAACTTCAGAAAAGTGTTCTAAAGTAGATGAAAAAAGAAAAAAACATAATTCAAATATTTTTTGTGTAATAAGTTTTGTTAAACAGCTCTGAAATCTTCCTAAGTAAAATGAAAGTGCATGTACAACCATTAGCTTCCAAACCACAAAGGAAGCTGTGCTTATGCCACCTGAATTCTGACAGATCAATTTCAGTGATACAACTCAAAGATGGCAACATAGCTGCCTGCACATAGTCATAGCCTATAACAGATACAAACTAAATTATTCAGATTTAGATAGGAACACAATCACACTTTATGAGCTTTCACTTGAAAGTGTTTAAATTTTGAAAGAGTAGTATTTAGTCATGTGCTAGTTTGAAGCTAGCTATAGTGTTCTGGTGAGAAGAATTAGATTACAGGCTGTGAAAGAGAAACAATGGTGATGTCTACTTCACTCACAGGCTTCCTGAGATGTATAAGAACTAGAGTGTAAATATAGATAATGCAGATGCTCTCTGTCTGGGCTGTGGGCTGCATTTCTTTCTCTAACCTAATCTGATGTTTCTGANGTCTAAATTTCCCCCCTTCCAGCTTATACCAAAGCTTCATTGAATTTCCAGAGCCTCTGAGTCTAGTCTGGGTGATTTTACAAAGTGAGGGGGCAGGTAACACCCAAACCATGACATCATTTATTTTGGCACCCAACGTGAAGCAAATTAAATTTGACTGATTGTTAATTAACTCTGGGAGTCAGAATGAAGCTAATGAAGCTATTTTACTTAGTTGGGGCTGTTGTGTGGCCAATTTTTTGCCTCTTCTTCTACCACTGGGTGACAGCCCAAATTGGTTATCTTTTGTTTAATCTAATTTGGAAAAAAATTAAATCAATGGTTTTTGATTTTGGAGATTACATTCTTGGATATGTCGGATTTAATATTACAGGTTTTTTGACCAGCAATAATTCATGAAATGATACATCTATTGCTTTATCAACAGCTTTAATGAGAGTAATTTTGCCTAAGACCCAGTTACCTAACCCTTGCTCTGAAATTTATTCACATGAGACTGTGGCATTTCTGTTTTGCGTAATATTAGGCCTTATAATTTTTGATTTTATAGTAATTTTGGCATTATGTATGAGAAATGTGTGTGTGATGCCTTTAAGAAGCCAAAAGAAGAGACGGGTATCCTTGACTAGAGAGATAAGCAGCTCAAACAATGTAAATAATTCTAGTTTGCAGGGAGAGCAAGTGGGGGGGCACCACTACTTCTCCTCCTGTAGATTCTGGGCATACTTCCAAAGTCTCAGCTGTTGACAAAAACATGGCAGGCAGCCAAGGAAGAGAGACAACTGCTCAGGCTCCAGATGTTCTTTCAGCTAATTTGACTCCTCAGACAGCAGAAATCCCTAACCCTAAGCCAGATTCAAACTCACAGGCCTCAGGTCAGAACCCCAACAATTCAGACCTGAAGGACTTCAGCCCAATTTTTCCTGGCTCCATCCAAGGTGCAGGCACAGATGAAACATTTGACAAGGAGAGATTCAAAAGAGGACTCAGGGGAAAGGACCTCTGGTGCACAAGAGGAGGAAGAGGAGAAGTATAGTGTTCAAGATAGAATAGAATCAACTAGATTGGAAGAGAC
>WAAF01016157.1:0-10764 GCA_013400475.1 Tricholaema leucomelas | reverse complement strand
TTTTGGAGCTTCAGGAAAAGCCACCAGTTTTGATTAATGATTTACAATCAGGCTAAGTCAAAGGTCCTTATCCTTTAATAACATGGGGAAAAGGATATGCTTGTGTTTCCACAGAGTTGGGTCCTTGGTGGATGCTAGCAAAATATGTTTGTCCTTGGAAAGGATTGACCCGGAAAGAAGATCAGACAAACAAGGACAACGTAATGGCCTTGACTTTAGGATTAAAGTTACAGTTATAGTGATTTTGGGAATATGAGGGGTTGGATAAGGTATTAGTTTCTTTAGTCAATGTTACTAGATTAGAATTGCTTTGTTTAGTTATGGTTGCTTTTTAGAATCTATTTTCTACTTATTGGATTGATTTTTAGTAATGTAAAATGTTTTGATATGTATTGCTTATAGTATTTTTGCTATTCATATTTCTATGATGTATTTTGCAATGTATTTAATGGACGATGGGTTGTGCTACTGTTAGGATCCTCCTTGTACAACAAAAAGGGGGAGATGTAGGAATAGGGGAATGGTTTGCTAGTAAGGGATGAGTTGCTCGAGACTAAACATAAAGAGTGTAAATCTTGGGCATGGAATGTGGAGGTCAGTTAGAACTCAGAAGGGAAAGATAAGTAGGATTCTGTGGTCAGGCCTGCTCAGATAGTTGTGTGGCAACATATATCAAAGGAGCAGGAGAATAACGGAGAAAGGAGAAAACAGCGCCTTTCATCTGAACAGACCATGTTAGTGTTGCGGAGGGGGATTCTGCCGCCTACGACGGTTTGTGGCGAAGGGCAGAAATCAATAGGTGAGAGATAATTATGTATAAAACATATTTACTGAACTCAATATTCTGAAATCTCGTCACCCCCAACCACTATATTTAATATTAAAATGGATTCTTACAGTTATGGCAGAACCTTATGGGAATATTCACAATACAGCTTATTAATAACTATATTACAATAACTAGCATACAACTATTGACAGACTATTAACAGAGAGAGTTTTCCCCACGGCTCAGTGCTGCTTGGGGTCAATATACCATTTTCCCAGCAGGGTGGGCTGAAACACTCTCTGCTCTATGGCAGGAGGTTACAAATATTATAGATAGTACAGAGGTATTAAAGCTTTTAACTCACAATTCTGATTAGTTATCAATAATCATTAATCATCCTCCGGGGCTATGTCAACAGCCTATTTATCTAGTGTCCAAACCTCAGGGGAATTTTGCCTGTAGACCTGTGAGGCTGGAAATCTTCCCAGTTTTGAGGGGAAATGGAAATCTTTCCAATTCTGGGGGAGATTAATAATCCTCCCGGCTTCTGGGGGGAGGATTCAGTTGTCCCAGCTATCTGGGGAAATGGATACAGTATCTGATCTTGTTCTCTTGGTGAGGATGCTTTGTCCATGGACTGCTGGCAGGACTGATGCTGGAGAAGGATGCCGTGCAGTCTGAGCACGGTTCTCATGCCGGCTGGCAGGTTGATCGCATGTGCAGACAAGAAGATCTGTTCCTGCTATCTCGGCAGCAATGGCTCTTACCAGGCAATGAAGGCAGCGGGCATACACAGCTGCATAGGAGTCTGTGCTCCACAAATATATAGGCAATGCAGGATCAAAGTCCTGATTAGCTCACCATGGCTGGCTGGCTGATTCTATCTCCATAACAGTGGAAGCAAAGGCCAGTGAGACTAAATAATATCAAGGTGTGCCTGAATATAAGTGTAAGCGATCTTAAGTAGGGAGGCCCGACGATGGGGCCTGAGCATGAGTGTGAGCACACTTGTGAAGCAAGTGCGTGAGTCAGAGCCAGTGAGAGCTAGCAGAAGCTCATAGAAGCAGCAAGCAGCAGGTAGGCGAGAGCACATGTGAGCTCCCATTTATGAACTATGGGCCTGAGATCAATTGCCTAATTGGACACCAGTGACCAATCAGTTTGGCAGTCTGCCAAACAATACTATAATAGGCTCAATCACTTGCCTTGTACCTCCAAATACGGAGAGAGCATAGGCTGGGCCACATGCTGACAGCGTGGGCTTATGCAACCTGTTTATAAGCTGCTTATACAACTTGTTTACTACCTGGACCTTTAGGCAGGCCAGACTCCATGGCACCTTGGCCTATTGTGCCTTTTTATGCCTTTAATGTGTTTACCCCTGGTTTGGGCTTGTTTACCCCTGATTCGGGGAGGAAAACATGTTTGGGCAGGCAAGGCAAAGTGAGGCATAGAATGAGCCTATTTTAGGCCTACAGGCCCTCCACAACAGTTAGCCAATCGCATAGTAGCTACTAATGTGTATACTTTCTTATTGCAACTTTAACCAGTCAGTGATAGATATGTTAGCCTTCTGAGAGGACATATACCTGTGTATTTTGCTAATAAAGTGGGACATTTTGGCTTGTATCAAGTCGTTGCCCCATCCCTTCATCATGGCAATGGAAGGAGAGGTTAGAGAATTGCCCAGAGTCTGGACAAAGAGCCACTCCTTTATCTATGTTTGGATTCTTGTTCTTATACATCTCAGCAAGCCTATAAGTGAAGTAGACATCACCTTTGTTTCTCTTTCACAGCCTGTGATCTAGTTCTTCTCACCAAAACATTCTAACTAGCTTCAAACTAGCACAACCGTAAACTTGCTTTTTAATTACTGGAGAGAGAAACTTATGGGACAACTGCATGAATTTGCACTTTTGCATGAGATGCCACATGCTTTCACTGAGTTACGAAGTCAGAAGAGACTGTGACTTTGTCCTCCCTAATAGGTAATATCCTCCTTCTCCTGCCAAGTTTGTAACACTTCATTTAATGTTTACCTCTTACTTGGTGGAAAAAAAAAAAAAAAAGCTAACAGTTTGATAGATCAACATTGGAGCTTACCCATAACTGCTATTATATTTTATATCCAAGTGTGAAATTGCACTGTGCATATTATTCAGACATTATCATATATATGTTTAGGCAAAGAAGAAATCAAAATCACAGGGACATTTTCTCCAATATTGTGTGTTCAGTTGTTATTTCAAACAGGACTGAATCCTAGATAGCTTCACTATCAGGACAGGTGACACTAACTTCTATTAATATTTTAATTTTCATGCCTCTTTCAGGTTTGCTAGACATAATGCAGAGCCTATGATGCTTTACAGAATAACTAAGAGATGAAAATGCAAATTTAGCACTTCATGAGACTTTTGGGAAAAAAATCTGCCTAGTTCAGTGAAGAAACCCAAATTCATCCCCATGTGTTGAGATAAATGCTCAAACACACTGCTATGGATTAAAACCACATTGTTATCCATCGTATCCTTGAAGTATTATTGGCAAATACAAGTTTCTGTGATCTATCTGTGTGCTAGTTTAAGGCTAATTGGAATGTTTCACCGAGATAAATTAAATCCTTAGTTGTAAGAAGAAAGAAAAAAAAAAAATCACTACACTATATCACTTGTTCTTCTGCTAAGAAATACAACTAGTCAAAATATAGTTAAGACACTCACTTCTCACACACTTCTCAGCTCTCAGTTCTGTTCCTTCTCTCTGGCAGTCTGTATGTGGCTGTATCTGCCTTCACTCTTTAATCTAACCTAACCATTTTTCCTCTAACCTTCTTGTCATCTTTTTTGACATTTCACCTCAAATCTCTCCAGATTTATCACATGAGATATATTAGGATTTATCTGGTTATTTCTGAAGGGAGGGGGGAGAAGGTTTGGGTCAGGAGTCTTCTGGGCAATCTGATTTTCTGAGAGGGGCATTTTGTGTTTCTGTATTACTTTTAACTCGTTTATAACTGTAAATATTTGTTTATATATTTGCTTGTAAATTGTGCTAAGCTGTAAATAAAGCTTCATTCCTTAACTTCCAGCCAGCTGAGTCTAGTCTGGGGGATTTCTTAAGTGTGGGGGAGTGGCTAACTCCCAAACCATCACAATCTGTAAACCTTTCTTAGTTTACAAAATACGGCGTTCATTTTCTAGTTTGCTTTATGTGAGTAAACGCACATCTGCCAGCACTACAGTTAACTTCTGTAGAAATCTTCAGTTTCTCAGCTGAGTGAAATTCCACAGTGGATCTGGCTCAAGGAACAAAAATAAGAGAGCAAGTCTCCCTTCCCTACACAGCCCCCCTGCTGTGTGTGAAGTTTCAAACTGTGCGACACATGTTTTTTACCTAGCCCTGGTACAAAGCTCTCCACATCTAACAGCTTACAGTCAAGCTTTTAGGTTTTTATAAAAGACTCAAAATTGAACTCGCTCAAGAGTTTCCAGGTGTGATTCTGGGACCTGGTACATCTTCACAGCAGAGTTTGCAGAGGGAATTATGTACATCTGCTTCAGGTCTTTTGGTTCACTGTTCTGTGTGTATCACACAGGATTCACAGCTTGGGATGGAGCAACCCTGAGCCCTCTCTGCTTCTAGCTCAAGGAATGGGAGTTAGAGACATGTCTTGTATGAAACACTTAAAGGCTCAAAACCAGACAATCAAAGACGAAAATGGTGAGGTACCACCAGTTTGGCACCCAGAATTTTTTAACTGGGGCAAGTTTCTTTGATAATGGCTGTTTGGAGGCAGAACAAAAAAATAGTTGTCTGGGGTTAGAATTAAAACCCCAGAGACAATAATAATTTTGATAGAATAACCCACCAAATAAATCAGTCTCACTCAATTTGGAAGTTAAAAAGGAAAACAAGTTTAACAATAACTTAAAAAGGGTATCAAAGGTAGGGAGGTTACAAAGGGTGTAGGGAAGGGAGGATAACAAATACAAAAAGGTATGATTACAACCCGAGTTTGTGATGGTGATGATGCTGATGGCCACGTGTGTGTGGAGAGATGCAGTGTCCCAAGGGAGCAGTGTCCAAAGAGCAGCGTGAGTCCCATGAGCACAGTCCCGAGAGAGAGAGAGAACAGGAAGTCCCCCTGCTTTTAAGAGACAGGAAGGGGGAGTGGGCTAACCCTCACCTGGGGCTGTCCAGACCCACCCCTGAGGAGGGGTCAGGACCCCCTGAGGTCAGGTTTCAAGTTCAGGGACACTCCTCCTGGAGTGTTAACCGTATACAAGAGTCTAAACTGGTAACTATCACCCACAAGTGTTAATTTATTCTGAGAAATGCAGAAATATCAACTGCACTGTTTATTTCTCTATTGTGGAAGTTAATCCATTCATATGCACAGCAAGAAGCCAAATTACAGCATCACATGTAAAAATAAATCTGTCATTTCGAGAATTTGACATTACACTATTGAGAACTGGTTTCAGCAACACTTCTTGCCTCACAGAGACAGCAATAAGGTGTCTTCTCTGACAAAGACACTGACAGAAAAACAGCCAGATCCCCAGCTGATGCAATTTGGCAAAAGTCTTCCAGTGTAAAGAGAACAGCTGTTATCTGCATCCTAGAAATGCAGAGAATAAGAAAAGGTGCATTTATGCATGGGAGTTCTAAACCAGCAAGAGCAGTTGCCACTAGACCTACTGCACCTTTGCATCTCAGCCTCAGTATATACATGGGTGCATATACTTGTTATTGAGTTAGTTATTAATAAGGATGCTGAGTAATTAGTATATGTTTTAGCAGCTAGTATGGTCTAAACTACTTAGAAACAGCCAGTTTATAAACACCCAGTGTGTGCTGCTTTTATTCAAAACACTCTTATATATTTTGTCAAACTCACATAAACCATTTAAGGTTAAACTATCACTTCAGAAATGTGACAGAAGGAAGATGTAGGTCTTTCATAGGAACTGCACCTGCCAAATCTATCCTAGCATTACTTACATTCTGTACTCAGACTTACATTCTATACTTAGGAATGAACAAGTGTGTATTCACACTGGAATCTAAAAGCTTGGGCCTTTTGAAAACATACACATATTCTAAAATCTTTAAGAAAAAAACTTAGCAATATCACTTGAATTTCCATTTTAAAAGATTGCAGCTTCCCTCCTCAGCCCTTTTTCTTCCCTCATAGAAGCTAGTTAAATATAACTTTGTTGTAGTCTGTTCTCTCATGCAGGAACATAATTAAGGTCTGATCAGTGACCACACGCCTTAAATGAAAGGCAGCTGCTCATATGATTTGCTCATTAAGTGCCATATTTCAAATGCATACAGAAATGTCAAGGTAATTAATAAGAAACAAAAGCTTTGGGGAGTTTAAGATGCAATAGGAGCCAGGCTGAGGCTCATCTTCACTTTTACAGGACAATAGCTAGAAGTCTATTATTGTAGATGTCATTTTAAAATCTCTTTGCTTTCAGGATGGCATTCCAGGATGGTTCTCTTTGAAAAGATATGATTTATTTTTCACTCTTACAGTTGTCAAGGTCCGGGGAACAGAGATTAACAATATCTCTCTCCCAAGGAGCAAGACCTGTTCTTATGGATTTCCATGTTGTGAAATTAAGGTGCAAATGAGACCATATATCACCACAAAACTACTTAGTAAAGGATAAGGTTGGACAAAACAGAGGGAGAGAGGGGGAAGGGGGAGAGAGAGAGGGATAAAGAAAACCGTGGAGAAGAAGAGAGAAGAAGCAGGGAAGGAAAAGAGCTGGGATCATGTTACCCTCAGACGCAGGTTGGGGAGGGAGAGAGAGAGAGGCGGGTGCTTGGCCCAGGGATGATCTTCTGTGAAGTCCGTCAGAGGTTCTTCTGGTGGTGGTCTGCCCTTGGTGGTCCGGTGGTAGTGCCGCTGGCAGTCCAGTGGAAGTGCCACTTGTGGTCTGATGGTGGTCCCCCTGGATGCTCTGGTGGGAGTGCCACTCATGGTCTGATGGTGGTCCCACCCTTGGTGGGAGTGCCACTGGTGGTCTGCTGGGAGTTCCACTTGGGGTCTGATAGTGGTCCCACACTTTGGCAGGCATTCCTCCTGCCTTTTGTACAGTTTTCTGCCCGGTGTCTGGCTGCAGCTCCCCAGGAAATCTTCCTGTGTATCCTCATGCATTCTCAGGGGTCTTGTGCCACTGGGGAGAGGACCTCCACCCCCTCCCTGGCTGTACCTGTCCATACCATGAATACACATAGACCTTTTCACTTCAGGGTGTGCTAGTTTGAGCCTAGCTAGCATGTTTTGGTGAGAAGAACTAGATGATAGGCTGTAAAATGAAAACAATGGTGTCTACTTCCCTCACAGTCTTGCTGAGATGTATACAAAAGAAAGGCAAAACAAAGATTACAGCACTTGCTTCTTCTCTTCGCTGGGGAGCTTTGCCTGCTGGGGAGAGCTCGTGGCTGCTGGCTGGACTCCATCTTACTTTCCAACCTCACCCTCCTTTTGCTTGGCTGCTTCACCTTGCTTTTTAACCCTCTTGGCTGAACCTCCATTCTTCCTTAGGACTGGGGTAAGGTTGAGAGGGGTAGGGGAAGGTGAGGGGTGGTTGAGAGCCCCTCCTGGGGACTCAGGTTTCTGGGAGGGGAATTGTGTTTGTATTACCTTTTTTCCCTTGTCTATTTCTGTCTATAACTGTATATACTGTAAATATCTGCTTGTAAATTGTGCCAGCTGTAAATATAAGCTTCATTCAAATTTCCAGAGCCGACTGAGTCTAGTCTGGGTAATTTCTAAAAGTGTGGGGGGCGGGGGAAACCCAAACCATCACACGGGGTAGCTGAGTTAAGCTGTGGGCATCCTGGGCATTCCAGCCAGGCTGAGGTCCAGGAATTTTGAAGGTGTTGTCTGTTGATTTGCATCCCTGAGCTTTAGGCCAAACACCCAGTCTGAGTCCCAGAAGCTAGGTAATCTTTATCTTTGTTGATTAGGGAGAGACGATGCAATTTTTATCTTTGTTGATGAACAAGAGAGGATGCCATCTTTATCTTTGTTGATGAACAAGCGAGAGGATTTAGACTCTCACAATAGTCCTTAAAAAAAAAAAAAAAAAAAACCAACAAAACCAAAACCATTTTTAATTCATTTGGGATGTATTCTTTCTCCTTTCCCTTAATCTTCAAGACTTCTTAACATTTCACAGGATTAAAAAAATTCAGAATGACTGGAGTTTTATTATTTAACAAATAATTTTTATGTCAACTATCACCTGCAAGTGTCTATTTACCACCTTCTCTTCCACTATTGAACATTTTTTACTATTTTGTCCTATACTTCAGCCTTAACTTTTCCAAATTTCAATATCACTAATTTACATGGAACAAAGCTCTTTCTTACTGCTATTTCATGCATAGTTAGGCAAGCATAAAGTTAAAATGGGAAGTATTTGTTTATTTGTTTTTCAGTTCTGCAATTAACTTTTAGAAGAATCAAGAAACTTTTATTCTTGTTAAGCTCACAAACTACACTAAGTCTTTTCCAGTAATGTTATTCAAATGCCTATGAATCATGGGAGGAACATTTAGAAGTCATGTTTGCATTAAGAGGAAATAGGTCCCAGATACCCCAAATTCCTCTGGCTTCGTAGTTTGAATGGGAGAGGAAAGGTGTGAAAAACCTGTTTCCCCCGCTCTGCTCTGCAGACTTGAAGTGGGGGGAGCAAAGGGTCCTTCTGGCTGTCGCGGAGGGGTATTCTGCCACCTACGCCAATTGTGGCAGAGGGGAGAATGTTTATAAAAACATATATGTTTATTAACTTCAATATTTTGAACTCTTGCCACCCCCAACCACTGAACCTTAATATTAATTTGGATCTACATGGTCATGGAGGGCATTATGGGAATATCTAAAACTTTAACTATTATAATAAATAGCATATATTCAAGCAATCAACAGAGAGAGGATTTTCCCTGTGGCTTAATGCCTCTTGGGGTCAGTATACTGCTTGCCCAGCAAGGGCGGGCTGAAAGCTCTTTCTGCTCTATGGCAGAGGCAATAGAAATTACAGAAGCATTAAAGCATTTACTCACAATTCTGATTAATTATCAATCACCCTCCGGGGCTACGTCACAGCCTATACCAGTGTCCAATTCTTCAGGGTCTCTGCCTGTGGACTTTGAGGCTGGAATCCTCTGGTTTCAAGGGAAAATGACAGTCTCTGACCTTGTGCTGCTGGCTCCTACTGGATGCTCTGTCCAGGGAATTCATAGGCAGGATCTCCAGGTGCAGAGGAAGTACGATGCCGTGCAGTCTGAGCATGGTCTCACGCTGTCTACTCAGGCCAATCGTGTGAAGACAAGTGGGTCTGCTCCTGGCAACTTGTGGCAATGGTGCACACCAGGCAATCATAAGGCAGCAGCCATGCAGTGGGATTCACAGCTGCACTGGAGTTTGAGCTCCACATATATATAAGCAGGCTTAAGTGATCTCTGCAAGTGAGTATGCAGGCAGGTCAGCAATCCGGGGGAGCAAGCAAGCAAGCGAGTGAGCTGGCTGTTTACCTGCATATCTCTATTTATAAAATGTGGGCCAAGATTAATGGCCCCTTTGGCCACCACAATGACCAATCAGGTTGGCAGTCAGCCAACCTTACCATAATAAGGAAAAACCACAGGCCTGGACCTCCCAAATAGGGCAATCACACGGGTCTTACACCTGGCAGGCACAAGCTGGGCATGTGGGGGCTTACACAACCACCATACACAATCAGGGGTCCTGGGCAGGCCAGACTTTATGGCGCCAGACTTTATGGCATCAGACCTATTGTGCCCCTTTGTGCTCCTTATGTGTTTACCTCTGGTGTGGGCAGAAAAATATGTCCAGGCAGGGCAAGGCATGAATAAGCCTATTTTCAGGCCTACGGGCCCTCCACCACGCTGGCACAGGGGGTGACCCATGCAAATGCCCACACTGAAATCGGGCTGGTGATTTGCTGTGTTTTTTGCACCTAGGAAATGGTAAATCGACACTTTGTCTAGGGGAGAAGGTATAAATTAGAGGGTTCTTCCCACCTTGGGTGCTTCCCACCTTGGGGCTCCCCACCTTGATAGTTCCTGCAGAGAGAGAGTGCCCTGACACTGCAAAGGACAAGCTCCTGAGGGACTGGACTGTCCCTGCTTTGGACAGTTCTCCCACTTAGCACTCTTTAGTGCAAGCTTAACAGGCTTAACAAGCTTCGGATATCCTTTTGAAAGAGAGAGAGACGGCAAGCACCTGGACCACCCTTTCTCTCAGACCCTATTCAGTGACTAATTGTTGACTGCCTTCTGGATGGGGGTACCCTAGCAATTTTGGCTCTCCCCTTCCCATTGTGAGTGCAGCCTCGTCCCACGACCATCTGTATACGGTTAACGCTCCAGGGGGAGTGTCCCTGAACTTGAAACCTGACCTCAGGTGGTCCTGACCCCTCCCCAGGGGTGGGTCTGGACACCCCCAGGTGATGGTTAGCCCACTCCCCTTTCCTCTCCCTTAAAAGCAGGGGGACTTCCTGTGTCTCACTCTCTCTCGACCACTCCACAGCTCTCTCAGGACCACACTGCAGCCCTCTGCATCTCTCTACCATGTGGTCACCACCATCACAGAAATTCATGTTGTATTTATACCTTTTTGTATTTGTTTTTCTTCCTTCCCTACACCTTTTGTAACCTCCCTACCTTTGCTACCCTTTGAAGTTATTGTTAAACTTTTCCTTTTTAACTTCCAAATCAAGTGAGACTGATTTATTTGGGTGGGCTTACCTTTTCCTCTCACTTCCAATTCTTTTGTTTGGGGAAGGAGGGAGGGGAGAGGGAATGGCAATTTTATAAATTGTCATCGGTTCTATCAAAATTATTAGAGTCTCTAGGAATCTAAATTAGAACCCCAGACAATAAATCTGGCGTCTCAACGTGGGGCTAGGTAGACAACCATTATTTCAGACAAGATTTGGAAGTTAAAA
>WAAF01016156.1:0-33902 GCA_013400475.1 Tricholaema leucomelas | reverse complement strand
AAACACCTCCAGCCATGGGGCCTCAACCACCTCCCTGGGCAACCCATTCCAGCCTCTCACCACTCTCCTGCTCAACAACTTCCTCCTCCCCTCCAGCCTCACTCTCCCCACCTCCAGCTTTGCTCCATTCCCCCCAGTCCTGGCACTCCCTGACAGCCTCAAAAGTCCCTCCCCAGCTTTTTTGTAGCCCCCGTCAGCTCCTGGAAGGCCACAAGAAGGTCCCCTGGGAGCCTTCTCTGCTCCAGCCTGCACAGACCCAACTCTTTCAGTCTGTGCTCACAGCAGAGCTGCTGCAGCCCTCTGAGCATCCTCCTGGCCCTGCTCTGGACATGCTCCAGCATCTCCACAGCCCTCTTGTAATGGAGGCTCCAGAACTGGATGCAGGGATGTGCCTGGATGTGTTCCTGTGTGATCTGCTCTGGACTGAGTGAGCTTTGGAGGTCCTTTCCAGCCTCCAACACTGTGATCCACACATCAAATTCAGCCAAATACACAAGTCACTGCCTCCACCACTGCACATCCTTTTTAAGAGCAAACACCCTGCTGGTGGGGAAGGAGCTAGCTCAGTGTTTGGGTAGCACTGTCAGAAGTGACTCCAGCATCTCTTGAAGAAGCAGCAGCACAGGTCCACTGCTGTCCTTGCAAAGGGGTAAAGAGTTTTTCAGCTGCTTGTGCCTGTGAGAAGAGAACTCAGGGGCAGTTTCATTCTCAGGCTGGCTCCCATGCTCGGTCTCAAGTGTTCTGCAGTCACTTTCTGTGAGCACTTCCTAAGCTTCACTGAGTCCTGGTTAATTACCACTTCTTCATTTTCAAATCTCACAGGGAACTTCTTCACTGGAAGGGTCCCAGAGCACTGGATCAGGCTCCCCAGAGTGGTTGTGGAGTCTCCTTCCCAGGCCTGGCTGGATGTGTTCCTCTGTGATAGTATTGTCCTGCTCTGGCAGGGGGTTGGACTTGATCTCCTTGGGTCCCTTCCAACCCCTAACATCCTGAGAGTTATCAGCCCAACTCCTTGCAGAGAAACTCTGCTCCTTCCAGACTGGAAGGTGTGGTAAAACTGGTGGCACAGTCAGAAAGTACTTGAAGACACTTCCCATATAGAAAAGCCAGACTGAAAGTGGACAGACTGAAAGAGTTGGGGCTGTGCAGGCTGGAGCAGAGGAGGCTCCCAGGTGACCTCCTTGTGGCCTTCCAGGATCTGAAGGGAGCTACAAAAGAGCTGGGGAGGGACAGGACTGGGGGGAATGGAGTGAAGCTGGAGATGAGTAGGTTCAGACTGGAGGTGAGGAAGAAGTTGTTGATCCTGAGAGTGGTGAGAGGCTGGAATGGGTAGCCCAGGGAGGTGGTTGAGGCCCCATGGCTGGAGGTGTTTCAGGCCAGGCTGGCTGAGGCTGTGGGCAGCCTGCTCTAGTGTGATGTGTCCCAGCCCATGGCAGAGGGGTTGGAACTGTCTGATCCTTGTGGTCCCTTCCAACCATGACTGACTCTATGATTCTATCCTAAGCCCACACTCAGTTACCACACCAGGTTGAGTGTCCTCTTGTTTTAAAGCCAGCACATGCCTGGCTCTGACCAGAGAGACAACACACAGGCTGTGTTATGTCTGGACATCTGCTTTCAAGGCCTTCTGCCTGGTCATGCATCAACTACTCACCTCACCACACAAGCAAGAGGAGGACCTGCCTTACACTTTCCAGCTGAGTAAGGATTTTAGAGCCATGTTACTGAACTTCCACATCTACAAAACCCACAGTGGAAAAAACACAACATAGCACTGTAGAATCACTGAGGCTGGAAAAGACCTCAAAGCTCAAGTCCAACCTTCTACCCAACACCACCATGCAAAGTGCCACATCCAGTCAATTTCTAACACCTCCAGGGATGTGGGTTAGGGTTATGCTGTTCTGTTGGAAAAGCCCTCTAAGATCATCCAGTCCAACCAGCAACCCAACACCACCATGGCCATGAAACCCTGGCCCCAAGTGCCACGGCCACACCTTCCTTCAACACCTCCAGGCATGGTGACTCCACTTCCCTGGGCAGCCTCTTCCAGCCCCTGACCACTCTTGCACCAAAGACATTTTTGGTTTAGGTTGGAAAGGACCTCAAAGCTCAGCCAGTTCCAACCCTAGAACAGATCACTCACAGCCTCATCCAGCCTGACCTTGAACACCTCCAGGGAGGTTGTGATCAAAGATCCCCTTCTGTGCTCCACGACCTCCCTGCGCAACCTGTGCCAGTGTCTCACCACCCTCCCTGCAAAGAGCCCTTTCCTAACATCTAGTTTGGATCTCCCCATTACTCCTCATCCTGGCATTACAAGAGCTTGTCCCTCCCCAGCCCAAGCCATCATCTCCAACCTAAACCTCGCCTCTGCAACCTGAGGATATTTGCCCTTGTCCTGCCACTACTTTAGAGAAGAGGCCAACACTGGCATCACTGCAAGCTCCTTTCAGGGAGCAATGGAGGTCTTCCCTCAGCCTCCTCTTCAGGCTAAACAACCCCAGCTGGTTCAGGCTCTCCCCACAAGCCCTGATCTCCAAACCCCTCACCAGCTCCACCACTCCTCTTCATCACTTACACTGTTACCCTGTTTAGAACAGCAGAGCAGCTGCCTTGAACTCCAGAGCTGCAAGCCTGAGTACTGCTTTAGCAGCACCAAGCATGCACCTTTAGAGGCAGCCTGAGATTGGGTGTTTATGCCATCACCTAGCAGAAGCCTGCACATGTGCCCTGAACTGGTGAGCTTCAGTCACCCTCCATTTACAGTGGATGAACCAAAGTCAACAAGCCTAAAGCCACCAAGTTAGCTGAAGTCAGCAGGTTACAGACATCAGCATAGCTCTAAGCCATTAAGCAGCCAACAGCATGCTGCTCACTGAGTCAGCCAGGAGCTATGAGAGGGCTGCTGCTGCCCTCAGCTTCAGACAGCACTCAGGGCTACTACCAGTCACTAACTGCTCCTTTACCACTGATAAGGTCTAGTTGCAGGCTCTTCCCAAATCCTCCCTGCAGTAAAGCCAGATTCAGTTAGAGCAAGATGAGTACTTTGCTCTTTCTATTCTCTCAGAGGAAGGCTCCTGCCCTGGTAGGAAGAGATAGGGATAAGTGGCTGTAAATAAGCCAGTGAACAAAGCCACTGCTGGCAGAGTCAGACTGCAGTCACCTAAGATCTGGGTGAGCAATCTCCATTCTCAGACAGGTGAAAGCCCTCCTAGCCCCTCCTAACAGAGCTGCTGTGCTGAACCCAGCTGTCCTCTAAAGAAGCCAATGTACTCCAGACCATGCGGGGTTGGCTTTTGGTTGGTTTTAAAGCCAAAATCACATCTAAGAGCTCCATATTTTAAGATGGGATTTTCCTAAAGAGCTTTACAAAGCAACAGCAACATCACTCTTGATGAAGGCTGTTCCCTCCTGCCCCCACCATGGTTTAGAAACCAAGTGGCAGTACCTAAAACCAGCCTTCAGATCATCCCTGGAGTTTGGAGAGGGAATCTGAGCTCAGAGCTCCAGGAGCCCTAATAAGAGACATGCAAGGAACAGGAGGCAGCAGTGTGCCCAGGTGGGCAGCAGAGCCAATGGCATCCTGGGCTGGCTCAAGAGCAGTGTGGGCAGCAGGACAAGGGAGGTTCTTCTGCCCCTGTGCTCAGCACTGCTCAGGACACACCTGGAGTGCTGTGTCCAGTTCTGGGCTCCTCAATTCCAGAGAGATGTTGGGGTGCTGCCCTTCTCTGGACACCTTCCAACAAGGCTGGGGAGGGGCCTGGAGCACAGCCCTGTGAGGAGAGGCTGAGGGAGCTGGGGGTGTGCAGCCTGCAGAAGAGGAGGCTCAGGGCAGAGCTCATTGCTGTCTGCAGCTCCCTGCAGGGAGGCTGTAGCCAGGTGGGGTTGGGCTCTGCTGCCAGGCAGCCAGCAACAGAACAAGGGGACACAGCCTCAAGCTGTGCCAGGGCAGGTTTAGGCTGGATGTTAGGAGGAAGTTGTTGGCAGAGAGAGTGATTGGCATTGGAATGGGCTGCCCAGGGAGGTGGTGGAGTGGCTGTGCCTGGAGGTGTTGAAGCCAAGCCTGGCTGGGGCACTTAGTGCCATGGTCTGGCTGCTAGGTTGGGCTGGCTGAGCTTGGAGCTCTCTTCCAACCTGCTTGGTTCTATGATTCTATGACACTGGCACAGGCTACCCAGGGAGGTGGCTGAGGCCCTGCCCCTGGAGACATTCAAGCTCAGCCTTGCTGTGCCCCTGGGCAGCCTGCTGTGGTTGGAGGTGTCCCTGCTGCCTGCAAGGGGCTGGACAAGATGCCCTTGGAGGATCCCTTCCAATCCCATCCAATCTGTCCCTGTGAATATAGAGTCATGGAATGGTTTAGGTTGGAAGGGACCTCAAAGCTCAGCCAGTTCCAACCCCCTGCTATAGGCTGGGACACCTCCCACTAGAACAGGTCACTCAAGGCCTCATCCAGCCTGGTTCTGAACACCTCCAGGGAGGTTGTGCACTCTGAGACTCTATGAAGATCCAGGCCAAGCTCAGCATGCAAGGGCAGATTCTGCAGCTGAGTCTCTGTAGGTTGCGAGTGGACACTGCTTGATTCTATGATTTCACTACCATTCTGCAAAGGTTCTCTTACAGCTTTCTGGTTCCCAGGCACCACCATTTGTAATGAAAGCAGTTTGCTGGCTCACAGCTCTGGTGCATCTCCCCAGCAGCACATCAGAACAAACCAACGCTCCTCAGCGCTTCCAGAAGCATCAGCCAGCACCAACAATGAATATGTAGCTGTGAAGCAAACAATGCTGACACTGTGCACAGAAACAGCTACTATTTGTAGCCTTGCAAATACCAGATGACAAGTGGACATTGTTTGGCTCTCCAGATGAAGATTACTAATGCATGGCAAAGGCAATGGCATCAGATACAGCCACTTCCCCTTCCTTCATCTAGGATGGGACATCTGGGGTCTTGCAGGGCAAGAAAGCAAGACTCCAGGAAGCAGCACACTCCTTCCTTCCACTGCCTTCATGTGCAGTCCAGGCTGCACTTCAGAGGTGATGCTGCCCAGGGGGCTGAGAAATGGAGTTCTAGGGAACCACAACTTCACCTTACCCTTAACAAAGGCAAGGAGAGACTGAAGGAGCTGGGGGTCTGCAGTAGTACCTCATTGATGTTTATAATGATGTAAAGGTGAGTGCCAGGAGGCTGGGGCCAGGCTCTGCTGGGTGATGCCCACTGACAGCACAAGAGGCAGTGGTGGAAGCTGAGGTAGAGGAAGTGCCATGGAAACATCAGGAGGAATTTTTTCCCTGTGAGGGTGACAGAGCCCTGGAGCAGGCTGCCCAGGGGGGTTATGGAGTCTCCCTTTCTGGAGATACCAGGAAAACCTGCCTGGATGTGTTTCTGTGTGATCTGCTCTGGGTGATCCTGCTCCAGCAGGGGGGTCGGAGAGGTCCCTTCCAGCCCCTGACATTCTGTGATGTGGCAGAAGTGGTTTACAGAGACAGCTGCCCAGGCCAAGTCTGCAGACCTGCACATCACCCCACAGCCCTCCCTGCAAAGGAAGGAGGTCCCTGCACTGCAGGGAGCATCACAGGTTTCATTACTACTCTTACTGTGCCTGCTTTGGAAACAGCCAATTCAGAGCCAAGCTGCCAAGCTCCTGTGGTCCCCTTGCTCATAGGGAACAGTCCCTTACCTTTCAGACAGAAAAAGCATCATCTGCTCTGGGTGGGGCAAAGCAAGCCCCAGTTCTGGGGCTATCCCAGCACACCTCACAGGAAAGTCAAGCTCCACTAGGAAAGCAAAGCCTGCAATAATGGCAGTGGTTTGGTGCCTGGGGGTGCTGGCTGGTGTTAGCTGACAAGGCTCTGCTGGGAAAACAGCCACTCACTGCATGATGTGCCAGAAAGGACAGGGCCCCAGCTGGCCAAACCTGTCTGTATCCAGAGACTTCTGCTCACCTGCAAGGGAGCAGTAATGACACCACACAGGCTGCTTTGCCTACTGCCCAGCAAAGCACTGCTCAGCCCTACCGACCATGCCCCTCAGTCAGCTCTCTCATCCTGACACAGTCCAGAAGGACTATGAACAAGTCACTCCTGATTTTCCAGGAAGCAACTGCAGTGGTTACCATCTTGTTCTGAAGCTATGCTGCCATCCCTGCCAAGCAAGATGCTCCACAAGCATTCCAGAAGCTGGTGCCCAAGGGCAGGTAACACCACACCGCAAGCAGCTTGGCAAGGGCGAGGCTGAGCAGCTCCTGCCATCAACATCTTCCCATAGGATTCAGACACCCAAATACATCCTACAGCTTGGGATCCCAGCTGACAGGAAAGCTGTGTGCAGCCTTGCTTAGCCACTAATTGGGCAGCTTGTGGCTCTTAAGCACACAAGATGCCATCTAATAGATTAGGATGTTCATAAGAATAGAAAGTTAAAGACTTCATCCTCCTGTCAGGCCACATCCAGAAATGGGGCTAAAGGAGCCAAGACTTTCCTCACAGCTCCTAGGTGGTGTTAATGGGTAGTTAACTATCACCACTTAACTGGTGCATGTCTTGTACTACACAGCAGAGTGAAACACATCTTCCATGGGATGAACTCTTCAAGCTCAAGGTGAAAGTGTTATGTGGTGGAAAGATTTTGCTCCGAAATGCCACTCCAGGCCACTAACTTGTTTTAACAGACAAAACACAACACACAGCACTTCGGGTTACACACACCACAGCCATCAAAGCATCCCACTGCCAGCACAGGCTTCACAGTGCTGCTCTTCCACAGACATCCAACACTACACAGGCTCAGGCTACCTGCAGGGCCAGCTTCTCTTCCACCAGGACTCACTTTGGGCAGTGCTAGGCTGTAAACTGGGCTTAATGGCCAAAACAATCACACTGTGCCTCTTGACATTACAAAACTGAAACCTGCACACTTAAAGTAATCTCTTCGACGTTGACCATTTCTGGACCACAAAGCCACATCCTCTACGAGGCCTCCTAAATCTGAAGGGACTTTGTTTCAAGCTCCTCTAGCTCAGCATCCTTCTGTCACCTCGAGGAGAGCATCCTGCCACTTCCTTGCCAGCCTAAGACATACCTCATTGCTACAGGAGAGCCTGTCCCTCTAGAAACATTGCATTAAGGGGTGTTGGTAAGGTGTGACATCCATTACCTACCCACCTGGAAATTATGAGTCACTACTACACCATCAGCATCACATGTGGCAATAGGAGAATGAATTTCCAGTTCTCTTCAAGCTCTTTAAATGCTGTTTGAAGAGGATAGGAGGAGAACCACAGCACACATGCACAAGATGACAAGCCTGAGTTTAAATAGGGCTAAGCATCAAACTTGACCTACAAAGCATGTCCCCAAGTTGGTTAGAGTGGCAAAGAACCCAGGATTAAGGCTTACAAAACACTTCTTGCTTCTCTAGAGGAATGTGTAGTATCTCAGTCCTATCTTAAGGTGGAGAGACTGGGGCTGTTCAGTCTGGAGGAGAGGGGAGCGAGAGGAGACCTTATTGATGTTTATAAATATTGGAAGGGTGGCTGCCAAGAAGGGACCAAGCACTTCTCAGTGGCAAGACAGGGAGCAATGGATACCAACTGGAACCCAGGAGGTTCCACCAGAACAGGAGGAGAAACTTCTCTGGGCAGCCTGCTCCAAGGCTCCAGCACTCTTGCACCGAAGAGGTTGTGGAGCCTCCTTCTCCGGAGACTTTCAAGACCCATCTGGATGTGTTGCTGTGTGACCTGGCAAGTGGATAGACTCGATCGTCAGAGGTCCCTTCCAAGCCCGACCTTTCCGTGGCTCTATGATCATGGCCGATAGCATAAACAATAGAGAGAAGCAAAGCTCGGGGTTGTTTCACTCTTTCCCCTTGAAGAATCAGAAACTCCAACTTACTCCAGCCCTCCAAAGAAGCCTGGAGTCTTTATGCAGGCGCATCAGGACGCGGCGGAGCTTAGCGCACACATACACAGGCTATCACTTCAGGCAGCTGTCGCCCAGAAGCAAGAGGGACACACAAGCCTCCGGCCGGGCATGTGACTGCGGGCTGCTCCCATGCGAGGGGCATTGCATAACCGGGCACAGCACGGGACTGGGACCGGGCGAAGCTGCAGCCAGCTGACCCCGGCACTGCCGCCGCGCCGTGCTCGGGGCCGAGCTCGCCGTGTCACAGCGGCTGTCCCGCACGTCTGCCTCCCTCCAGCCCCGCCTGTCCCGCCCGGCACCTAGCCCAGGGAGCGTGGACATAGTGAAGAGGAGCCCCGCCGGGGCCAAGGGAAGGACACCGCGGGGCCCCGCTTCGGCTTCGCGCTGCCCCGAGCTCAGCGGCCTAAGCCAACTCCCCCCGGTCCCGCCAACCGCCTCCCTTACAGCCAGACCCACCCCAGGGAGACCACCAGCCCCGGACAGCGCAGGGAGCGCCCCCTCCAGCTGCCCCAAGCCCTGCGGCAGCACCTGCGGGACCCAGCTCCCCACGGCGGCCACCCACCGCTCCCTCCCGTCCCGACAGTGCCGGGGGCTCGGAGTGCCCAGCGCAGGCACAGCCATCCCGCAGCGCTCGCCAGGAGGGACTCACCCGCACCGGCGACAGAAGCAGAAAGAAGAGGAGGACGAGCAGGCCGAGGCCGCCCTGCCCGGGTCTGCCTTGCAGGCTCCCCATAGCGGCACGGGCAGGGGCGCGGAGAGCGCAGAGCTCCCGGCCGCAGCACCGAGAGGCGGTGAAGAGGCAGCAGGAGGAGGAGGAAAAGAAGCAGAGTAGAGGCGGCCAAGCAGCTGCGGCCGCGCAGGTCCGGAAGCGCCGCTCCGCCACTCCAGACGCCGCCGCCGCCGCCGGCCCCTTCCAGCAGCGGCGGGGGGGGGCCGCGCCCGTGCTCCGCCAACCGCCGCCGCCGGCCCGCCCCGGGCACCGCCCCCCCNATGTACAAGCTGTGACTGAGTTGGAAGTATGTACAACCTGTGACTGAGTTGGAAGTATGTACAACCTGTGACTGAGTTTGAAGTATATACAACCTGTGACTGAGTTGGAAGTATGTACAAGCTGTGACTGAGTTGGAAGTATGTACAACCTGTGACTGAGTTTGAAGCATGTACAAGCTGTGACTTGAGTTTCTTTCAGATAGTGGATATCATCTGAGAAGTCCCATTGGATGAGAAGAGTTGTGTCCAGGGTCTGAGCGACAGATGAGTTTGAAGAACAGCACTGGGAAGTGTCACAGTATCGCAGTGTCACAGCATCACCAAGGTTGGAAGAGACCTCACAGATCATCAAGTCCAAGCTGTTAGCACAGAGCTCAAGGCCAGACCATGGCACCAAGTGCCATGTCCAATCCTGCCTTCAACAGCTCCAGGGACGGCGACTCCACCACCTCCCTGGGCAGCCCATTCCAGTAGCCAATGACTCTCTCAGGGAAGAACTTTCTCCTCACCTCAAGCCTAAATTCCCCCTGAAAGATGGAGGATCTCAATGGCACTGTTTGTTATGTAGAGTCTGTCTCTAGTTAGATGAGTAGTGTGATGAGCAGGAGTCATGGGATTGAATGTAGGGGTGGAATGTCCCAGGTTGGGGTTAAAAAACGTTCTGGGGACTAGAAGGTTGTTATTCGATCCCATAATTCTGCTCATCACACTACTCATCTAACTAGAAACAGACTCTACATAATGAACAGTCCCATCTGGGTTGCCAATTATTCTGTCATGGGTTTTCCAAAGACAGGCGACAGAAATTAAACTCTCAGATCAAACTGGAGAGAAAATACAGAATTGTATTGAGAGAGAGAGAGAGATACAGCGACAGACCTTACAAAGCGATTCCCCCATCCATGGCAAACCCCCTTGAAGTTTCCCCATCCCCAGAAAACCTTAATCTACCTTCCCCAGTGCTCCAATCCTCCCCCCTCTCCCCAACGCCTCCAGCCAGCCAAGGGGCTTACTGCTTACATGTTCCCAATAGTACACAGTACACAGCACACACAGTACACAGCACACACAGTACACACAGTACACACAGTACACAGCACACACAGTACACAGTACACACAGTACACAGCACACACAGTACATAGCACACACAGTACACAGCACACACAGTACACAGTACACACAGTACACAGCACACACAGTACACAGCACACACAGTACATAGCACACACAGTACACAGTACACACAGTACACAGCACACACAGTACACAGCATCACCAAGGTTGGAAGAGACCTCACAGATCATCAAGTCCAACCCTTTACCACAGAGCTCCTGCCACACACCCAGGGCAGGAGGAGGAGGAAAGGAGAAGGAACTGACCTTGTTGTGAGCTTATACCAAGAGAGCAGAATTATGGGATTGAAGAACAATCTTCTGGTCCCCAGAACGTTTTTTAACCCTACAGCCTCAGCCTGGGACACTGTTAGAGCGAAGTTGTGCCGCAGGCGAACGCAGGGTCCCGGCTGCGCGGCACGGCAGCTGCCCAGCAGCGCTGTGTGGCCGCGGCAGCGACGAGCTGGCAGTTTATGAGTATCAAAGTCACTTTCCAAATGCTGGCTTTGACCAAAGCGCCTTAGTTTTCCCCTCACAGTTCCCAAGTTCCTGGCAGTTCCCAAGCTTTACTCCCGCGATCGCGTGTGCCGGTCCCGCGTAATAAACCTTACCCTGGGCACTGCCGGCAGACAGAAAGGGCTCTCCAGGGCCTTGGAGAAGCAGCTTGGGAGGGGATCTGAGCTTGTACTTCATGGCTTCAAGCTGCTGCTTAGGAGATTCCCATTGGAGTGCAGGAGAAAACGTTTGCCCCCGAGTCAGAGGCTGGAATCATCCCCCAAGGGGAGCAGTGGAGTGCCCTGCACGGGGCAGTCTGAAGGCTCAGCCTGGCAGGGAGCTGGGCCATCAGCTCAGCTCTGCTGTCAGCTAAAGAGCCTAGCCCAGATGGCCCTTGGGGTCCTTTCCCACCTGGCACTCTGGCACTGAGCAGTGCTCAGCAAGAGGTACAGGGTGCAGGGCAAGAGGATGGGGCTGGAACATTGTCAATGGTGCCCAGTGACAAGAGGCAAGAGGAATAGGCTGGAGCCCAGGTTCCACCTCAACAGGAGGAGAAACTTATTTGGTGTGAGGCTGCTGGAGCCCCAGGGCAGGCTGCCCAGAGAGGTGGTGGAGCCTCCTTCCCTGGAGACATTCCAAACCCACCTGGAGGTTGTGAGCCTGCTTTAGCAGAGGGGTTGGACTGGGAATTTCCAGATGTCCCTTCCAGCCCTTCCTTGGGGCTGGTGAGCTGGGCCAGCAGAGGTCTGCTGGCTGCTCTTGCAGCCTGGCATCAGGTGGCCTGACCCGTGTTGCAATCGGCAGTCAGGGGAGTGCAGGTTGTACTCTGTGCCTCCGGTTGGGATCTGTCTGTTTGTTTGGGATCAGTTGGCTGGGAGGAGGCAGACTGGGAGCAGGGTGGGACGCGTTCCGCTGCGGCCGCTCCGTGCTCTCCCCACTGCTTTACTGCCTTGGCAGGGCAGCAGCGCTCCTTAGCCGCCGTTATGAGATGCCTCCTTGAGCTGGCGTTGCCATCTGCTGACGAACGGGAGGGCTGGTCCTGCTGCCATAGCTTCCTGCCCTAACGTGTTGGGCAAGCACCTCCAGAAGAGCACGTAGTCCAACTTTCTCCTGGAAGCAGAATCCAGTTAGATGAGGTGGGCTCAGGGAATGCTCTGGTTGTGCTTAGAATAGCTTCAGAGATGGATTTCACAGCCCATTTGGACAAACTGTTCCGCTCTGACCCCACTTAAAATGCTCTTTTCCTCTATCTAGCAATGTTTTCCCATGTTCCAGATTCATAGAATCATAGAATCAAGCAGTTTAGAAGAGACCTCCAAGATCATCCAGCCCAACCTAGCACCCAGCCCTGGCCAACCAACCAGACCATGGCACTAAGTGCCCCAGCCAGGCTTGGCTTCAACACCTCCAGGCACGGCCACTCCACACCTCCCTGGGCAGCCCATTCCAATGCCAATCACTCTCTCTGCCAACAACTTCCTCCTAACTTCCTGGATGAGCTTGGAGGTCTCTTCCAACCTGCTTGATTCTATGATTCTATGAAGGTAGGAAGACTACAAAGAGACCTGCACAGGCGGGATTGGAGGCCTGGGGCCAGTTATATGAGGCCACATGTTGGGTCCTGCAATGAAGTCACACCAGCCTGGGTGTGACCAGTGCTCCAGGACTGGGGCAGAGTGGCTGTCAGCAGAAGAGGAGAAAAAGGGACTGGATGTGGCACTGTGTGCCATGATTTGGTTGATTAGATAATGTTGGGTAATAGGTTGGACTTGATGTTCTTGAAGGTCTCTTCCAACCTGATGGATTCTGTGATTCTGTGACCACGATTTAGTGTGTTCTCAGGTAGCCAAGAAGGGCACCAGCATCCTGGCTTGGATCAGCAATGGTGTGGCCAATCGGAACAGGGCAGGATTGTGCCCCTGGACTAGCACTGATGAAGCCACAGCTTGAGTGCTGGGCTCAGTCTGGCTCCCTCGCTCCAGGAAGGACATTGAAGGGCTGGAGTGGGTCCAGAGAAGGGCAACAAAGCTGGGGAAGGGTCTGGAGAACAGGGCTGGGGAGGTGTTTGTTGTGGTCTGGAGAACAGAGCTAGGGGTGTTTGGTGTGGAGGAGGCTGAGGGGAGACCTCATTGCTCTCTGCAGCTCCCCAAAAGGAAGTTGCAATGAGGTGGGAGTTGGGCTCTGCTCCCAGGTGCTAGGAGAGGAGGAAATGGCCTCATGTTGCACCAGAGGAGGTTTAGGTTGGCCATTGGAAGAAACTTCTTCCCTGAAAGGGATCTTGAACCCTGGGATAGGCTACCCATCCCTGGAGGTGTGTAAAGATGCCTGGATGTGGTGCTGAGGGATATGTTTTAGCACCAGACTTAGAGACTTGACTTAGAATCGATGGTTGTAAACACAGTTCATGTGCTCCAGCAGCTCCAGCCACCGTGGTGGCAGCAAATTGTACTTGCACTGTATGTCAGTGGCTGGCATTTTGTCCTGGGCAGCCCAAACCTGGACACAGATGTGTCCCAGAGAGAGTGGAGCAACACCAACCCTTCACCTAACAGCTACTGCCTTGTAGGTCCAGCCTGCTGACTCATGTTCAGCACCTTGCTCAGCCCAGCCACTCTCTTCTTTCCTGCCAAACTGCTTTCCATTTACTTGCTGCCCAACTGCACTTTTCCATGGGTGCAGGACTTGGCATTTGGCAAGTGCTAAACAAAGCTGGAGTAGCTAAATTTATCCTGGTTTAATTTTCTTGTCATGGATAACCTGTCCAGCACCCAGCACTCATCTGAAAGCAGGGGCCTGAGTTGCCACATGTCCTAGGCACTCCACCTGAGCACAGGGTGCTGTGGGCACTGCTGCAAGTGTACTGTGGGCACAGGTACAAGTCAAAGCAATGCAAGAACTCCGTATCAGTGTCTGCTGGTTGGACCAGAGCTGTTTCTGCTGCTTGCTGTCCCTTCCCAGCTCAGTCTCTGCCCAGGGCCAGCACCTCCTGCAGCTCAGGGCAGGTTTGCACAGCCAGGGGCTGCTGCCAGCAGTGAGAACCTGACAGGCAGAGCTAACACCAAGGGTTGGGCTGCAGACCAAGGGCACTACCACAGCTTGTGTGCCACCTTGGGCTGCAGCAAGTCAGAGGTGGCACCTGCAGGGAGGAGCAGGCAGGAGAGGTGACCCTAAAGTGACCACCAAGGGACTGCAGCCCATGGAGGCCTTGTTCCTTATTCAGCTTAGGGAGCCCAGGGTCAGGCCTCTTCTTCAGGGGCTGCTGTCTGAGCAGGACTCTCTCTGTTCTGCTTTCAGTCCTGACCCATGAGTTCCTGAATCCAGTTCTAGAACCCAGCTCCTGAACTGGTTCCTTCCTGTTTCTGAGTCCACTCTGGGCCTTTTGACACAGCATCAGTGGTGACAGTGACATCATTGGCATCAGAGGTTGGGCTCAATGTCAGTTTTGTGCCCATTTGTGTCTATTTCATTTTATTATCATCTCTATCCCAGCTGGTTCAGTTTCTCTCCCACCCCATCAGCCTCTCTCCCTTACTCCCTTACTCCTTTACTCCTCTCTCCCTTACTCCCTTTGTCTTCCCTTCGGGCTTCCTGAAGAGCCTCTGGCACTCATTTAGTGCCCAGCCCAGCTCCTTGGCCCAGTGCTTGGCAAAAAGGTGAAGGGCAGCAGAACTGTCTGCAGAGAAATGGCATTTCCTTTCTGAATGGATTACACAGGGAAGTGACCTGAGAACCACAGGAGAGAGAGAAACCAGTTGTAGTGCTGCAAAAGAAGCCAAAGGGAGTCGATGGCAGTGACAACTTCCACCACAGGCTGATGAAGTCCATCTCTTCACACTTGTCCACCACCTGCAGCAGAAGCAGAGAGAAGAGGCAGAGGTTTGATGTTTCCCTCAGTCTCTGATGGATGTATCTGTATTTAGATGGCTCTCTAAATCCACACTGTTACTCCAGTGCAGTCCCTCAGGGAGTGCTGCCCTTTTGCACTCACAAGCTGAAGTGGTATAGATGTGCAGGCTGATGAACAAACACTGATTGGACTAAAGCTGTCCCTGCTCATAGACACTTCTGAAATCTCACACAATGGCAGAGGCAGAAACTCAGATGTGTCTGTTTTGATGCCACCTCTGTGGCAGCCAGCAGAGCAGAGCAGAGCAGAGCAGAGCAGAGCAGAGCAGAGCAGAGAGCAGAGTACTTATAGAATCATAAATGGTTTGGGTTGGAAGGGACCTTAAAGATTGACCTCAGAGATCATCCACTGCCAAACCTCTGCCATGGGCAGAGACACCTCCCACTAGCCCAGCTTGCTTAAAGCCTCACCCAACCTGGCCTTGAACACCTCAAGGGAGGGGACATCCTCAGCCTCCCTGGGCCACCTGTGCCAGTGTCTCACTGCAAAGAATTTCTTCCCTATCTCCAGTCTCAGTCTCCCCTCTCCCAGTTTCAACCCATTCCCTTATCCTATCACAACAAGCCCTTTTCAAAAGTGCCTCCCCAGCTTTCTTGCAGGCCCCATTAGGTAGTGGAAGACCTTCAGTCTCTGTTGTGCTCCATGGCACGTTCAGGGCTGCAGAACTGTCTGCAGCTGCTCCTGGAGATTTCGCTGTATCAGCAATAGTGTGGCCAGCAGGACCAGGGCAGTCCTTCTGCCCCTGTGCTCACCACTGCCCAGGACACACCTTGAGTGCTGTGTCCAGGTCTGGGCTCCTCAATTCAAGAGAGATGTTGAGGTGCTGGAAGGTGCCCAGAGAAGGGCAGCAAGGCTGGGGAGGGGCCTGGAGCACAGCCCTGTGAGGAGAGGCTGAGGGAGCTGGGGGTGTGCAGCCTGCAGCAGAGGAGGCTCAGGGCAGAGCTCATTGCTGTCTGCAGCTGCCTGCAGGGAGGCTGTAGCCAGCTGGGGTTGGGCTCTGCTGCCAGGCAGCCAGGGACAGAAGAAGGGGACACAGCCTCAAGCTGTGCCAGGGAAGTTCAGGCTGGATGTTAGGAAGGAGTTCTTCTCAGCAAGAGTGATTGGCATTGGAATGGGCTGCCCAGGGAGGTGGTGGAGTGCCCATCCCTGGAGGTGTTTAAAAGGAGACTGGATGAGGCACTTAGTGCCAGAGGTTACAGGATCACAGCCTCACAGGATGTCAGAGATTGGAAGAGACCCAAAGAGATCATTGAATCCAACACCCCTGCAGAGCAGGACCACACAATCTAGCTCAGGTCACACAGAAACACATCCAGACAGGCTTTGAAAGGCTCCAGAGAAGGCTCCAGAACCTCTCTGGGCAGCCTGTGCCAGTGCTTTGTGACCCTTCCAGGCAAGAAGTTCTCCCCTGTGTTGAGCTGGAACCTCTTGTGCTGCAGTCTCCATCCACTGCTCCTTGTCCTATGCCTGGGAGCAAGAGGTTTAGTTGATTGGAAGGTGTTGGGTGATAGGTTGGACTCAATGATCTCGAAGGTCTTTTCCAAACTGGTTGATTCTGTGATTCTGTGTGGTTGCAGGAGTGCTGTTGATAGGGAAGTTGGCACCACTCAATGTGTCATCTTAAAGTGATCCCTTCTGGGCAGGCAAAAAAGAGTCCTGAATGGTTAATCCAGATCAGCTCCGCTGCAGCTCAGTGCCTGGTCTGTGGTACAGACGACTCAGAAGAGGCTGTTCCCACTCCTGGCTGCTCCTGTTGAAGGGCTCTTGTCAAGTTATGTCTCACAAGGTTCCCCTTTTAAACTCAGGACTGTGCATAGCTGTTAGGGGCTGCCTGATTGGGAGGCTATCAGGGAATACTCACTCTGCTTCTCAGCAGCCTGCACAAACCTAACTGTTGCTGCCTGGAAGAAATGCCAATGTTAATCCCCAGTGCAGAGCGTCACTTGATGCCTCCATCCCACCAAGCAAGAGCTGCAGTTGTCCCTTAGGGTCAGAGAATCATAGAATCAAGCAGGTTGGAAGAGATCTCCAAGCTCATCCAGCCCAACCTAGCACCCAGCCCTGGCCAATCACCCAGACCATGGCACTAAGTGCCCCAGCCAGGCTTGGCTTCAACACCTCCAGGCACGGCCACTCCAGCACCTCCCTGGGCAGCCCATTCCAATGCCAATCACTCTCTCTGTTTTCCTCACTGAACACCCTGAATGGTGTCATACTGCCTGCCAGGAAGCTTGTGTGCAACAAGGACCTGCTTTGCTCTGTTCTTGTCCTCGGTGGAAAGCTCTGAGCACTGCCTTAGCAGGTGCAGGCCTCGCTCTGTTTCTGGCACTTTGCTCAGTGCAGGAATGAAACTGGAGTTGCTGCTTCCACTGCAAACCGAAGCACCTCCTGCTACTGACCTGTGAGGTTTAGGTGGCACTCTGTTAGAAGAGTCAGAAGTTTTTGGTGTGGAAAAGTCTTCCAAGCTCTTCCAGTCCAACCATCAGCCCAACCCCACCATGGCCACCTAACCCTGGCCCAAGTGCCATGGCCACAGCTGTCTGCAACCCCTCCAGTCATGGACACTCCACCACCTCCCTGGGCAGCCTCTGCCAGTCCCTGACCACTCTGGCACCAAAGAAATCTTTCCTCATCTAAAAATAATTATCTCCTGGCATGATTTCAGGACACTTCCCTCTGCCACCTGATCCTAGGGAGCAGAGCCCAACCCCTACCTGCCTGCAGCCTCCTCTCAGGGAGCTGCAGAGAGCAATGAGCCCTGCCCTCAGCCCCCTCTTCCCCACACTACCCCCCCCCCCCCAGCTCCCTCAGCTGCTCCTCCCCATGCCTCTTCTCCAGACCCTTCCCCACCTTTCTGGCCCTTCTCCGGACCTGCTCCAGCCCCTCAATGTCCTTCTTGGAATGAGATCTGAACTCAATAGGTGGCCTCGCCAGTGCTGAGTACAGGGATACAATCCCTGTCCTGCTCCTGCTGGCCACACCATTGCTGATCCAGGCCACGATACTGGTGGCTTCTTGGCCAGCTGGGCACACCCTGGCTCAGTCCCTTGCACATCCAAGTGGCATGCAGTACATGATCACTTTGCAGCAGAATCGGTAGAGAGCTCCTGCTGTTTATTCTCCCGCATTCATTCCAGTCCTTGCTGTTTCCATGGCTGAGGCACTCACAAGAAGTGGGAGCTGTGCTAAGCCACACCCTGCACCAGCCCATGGTGAGGAGGACATCGTGCAACCCGTGTGAGACAAGCTGCAACAGGCGAGGGAGAACCTCCTCACACCTCTATTAACTGACAGTAGAGCCAGCACACACCACTCCTGCTCATTCCCAGCTAAACCAGGGCACTGCTCCCACGAAGCACAGCTGAACCAAAGCCCTGCTCCTGCTGAGCACAGCTGAACCAAAACCCTGCTCCTGCTGAGCACAGCTGAACCAAAGCACTGCTCCTGCTGAGCACAGCTGAACCAAAGCACTGCTCCTGCTGAGCACAGCTGAACCAAAGCACTGCTCCTGCTGAGCACAGCTGAACCAAAGCACTGCTCCTGCTGAGCACAGCTGAACCAAAGCACTGCTCCTGCTGAGCACAGCTGAACCAAAGCCCTGCTCCTGCTGAGCACAGCTGAACCAAAGCACTGCTCCTGCTGAGCACAGCTGAACCAAAGCACTGCTCCTGCTGAGCACAGCTGAACCAGAGCACTGCTCCTGCTGAGCACAGCTGAACCAAAGCACTGCTCCTGCTGAGCACAGCTGAACCAGAGCACTGCTCCTGCTGAGCACAGCTGAACCAAAGCACTGCTCCTGCTGAGCACAGCTGAACCAGAGCACTGCTCCTGCTGAGCACAGCTGAACCAAAGCACTGCTCCTGCTGAGCACAGCTGAACCAGAGCACTGCTCCTGCTGAGCACAGCTGAACCAAAGCACTGCTCCTGCTGAGCACAGCTGAACCAGAGCACTGCTCCTGCTGAGCACAGCTGAACCAAAGCACTGCTCCTGCTGAGCACAGCTGAACCAAAGCCCTGCTCCTGCTAAACACAGCTGAAGCAGAGCACTGCTCCTGCTGAGCACAGCTGAACCAAAGCAC
This sequence comes from Tricholaema leucomelas, assembly GCA_013400475.1. Lineage (NCBI taxonomy): Eukaryota > Metazoa > Chordata > Aves > Piciformes > Lybiidae > Tricholaema lacrymosa > Tricholaema leucomelas. The sequence goes on along the minus strand of WAAF01016156.1, from coordinate 15,391 downwards.
TGCTCCTGCTAAACACAGCTGAACCAGAGCACTGCTCCTGCTGAGCACAGCTGAAGCAGAGCACTGCTCCTGCTAAGGCCTCATCCAACCTGGTCCTGAACACCTCCAGGGACGTTGTGAAGCACAGAAGCACCAAATGTGATCTTTGCCCTGGAAGGGTTCTCAACCACTGGCACAGGCTGCCCAGGGCAGTGCTGTGCCCTGGGGTGCTCCAGTAGCCTGCGGAGCTGTGCTCAGGGACATGATTTGGGCTGGCCCTGCAGTGCTGAGTGAATGCTTGGACTGGGTGAACTGGGAGGTGGTGGAGTCTCTGTGCCTGGAGGTGTTGAAGCCAAGCCTGGCTGGGGCACTTAGTGCCATGTGTCTGGTTGCTTGGCCAGGGCTGGGTGCTAGGTTGGACTGGATGAGCTTGGAGGTCTCTTCCAACCTGCTTGGTTCTCTGATTCTCTGAACCAGACACATTGTGTGATTCAGGCAGGGTAGTCCCAGCAGTGCAGATGTTCTCCTTGCAGTGATGGTGAGCACAACTGTCTTCTAGCAAAGCAATGCTGCTGCTGCAGCCTATCAGTCTGACACAGGGGCACAGAGCTTTATGTCAAGAAGGGGAGGTCAGAACAAACTGCAATTCAGAGAAGCCTGGAACTATGGTGACACTCCCAAGGACCAGCTGCAGAGCTGCTGTGAGAAGGCACAAACTCCACTTAGTCCTGGGTGTGCAGGACAATGCTCTGGGACTGGGAAGAGACTCCTGGGGAATCTTTGGCTGGGCCAGTAGCAAACATTAACACTTTAACACCACAGGCCCAGGGGCTCCAGGCCATGGCAGCATTTTATGTCTGTTCCTATAAAGTGGAGCATAAATGGGTGGGGATCTGTTCTACCTCATTTCAAACCTCACTGGGTTGGAAGGCACCTTGAAGATCATCCAGCTCCAACCCCCCTGCCATGGCCAGGGACACCTCACACTAAGCAGGTTGCTCAGAGCCACATCCAGCCTGGCCTTAAATACTTGCAGGGATGAGGCTTCCACCACCTCCCTGGGCAACCTGTGCCAGGGTCTCCCTTAAAGTGAAGAACTTCTTCCTAACATCCAGTCTAAATCTCCCCTCCTCTAGCTTGGATCCACTCCCCCCACTCCTATCACTACCTGACAGCCTGAGATGTCCCTCTCCAGCTTTCTTGTTGCCCCATTCAGATACTGGGAGGCCACTAGAGCAGATCCCCAGAGGTGCATTCCAACCCCTCGCATCCTGTGACCCTCTGATGTGGTCTCCTCACGGATTTCCCACCAATCACCATAGCTGAGTGGAGAAGCATGAACTGTCCTTGCAGTCAGGCTCTGACTCTGAGGCCAATATTCATGGCTCTTGAAGTGCATTCTATATGACCTGCAGCTCTTTGTTGTGGTGCTCTAATCCTCTCAGCTCTTCTAAACTAGACAAATGTGGGTGGATCAGTAGTGACATGGTCTTGCTTCAGGGGAAGCACAGCTTGGTGCAAGTCAGGAGGTACAACCCTGCCTTTTGTATGGCTGCTGGAAGAGATGTCCCTGCACACTGCAGGACAGTGAGCATCTGAGATCACAGAATCACAGTAACATAGAATTGTTCTAGTTGGAAAGGACCTCCAAGCTCACCCAGTCCAACCAGCAACCCAACCCCACCATGGCCACCAAACCCTGGCCCCAGGTGCCATGGCCACAGCTCTCTGCAGCACCTCCAGCCATGGGCACTCCACCACCACCCTCTNCACTAACCCCCCCCCAGCTCCCTCAGCTGCTCCTCCCCAGCCCTGTTCTCCAGACCCTTCCCCAGCTTTGTTCCCCTTCTCTGGGCCTGCTCCAGTCCCTCAATGTCCTTCTTGCAGTGAGGGACCCAAAACTGAAGGCAGCACTCAAGGTGTGGCCTCACCTGTGCTGAGTAGAGGGACATGATCCCTGCCCTGCTCCTGCTGGCCACACCACTGCTGATCCAGGCCAGGTTGCTGGAGGCCTTCTTGGCCAGCTGGGCACACTGCTGGCTCCTGAAGAGCTCCAGGTGGGGTTGGGCTCTGCTGCCAGGCAGCCAGCAACAGAAGAAAGGGACACAGCCTCAAGCTGTGCCAGGGCGGGTCTAGGCTGGATGTTAGGAGGAAGTTGTTGGCAGAGAGAGTGATTGGCATTGGAATGGGCTGCCCAGGGAGGTGCTGGAGTGGCTGTGCCTGGAGGTGTTGAAGCCAAGCCTGGCTGGGGCACTTAGTGCCATGGTCTGGTTGCTTGGCCAGGGCTGGGTGCTAGGTTGGGCTGGATGAGCTTGGAGCTCTCTTCCAGCCTGCTTGGTTCTATGATTCTACGATTCCATCTATCTGGGACCTCTGAGGCTACATCAGTCCCATGCCACTGGTGGGATTCCCCTTCTCTATTCCTCCTGGCTATTTGTGCTCATTCTTATCCTGCAGTTGCTTGGTGCCAGTGAAATAAAAGACCTTGACTTGTGTGTAGCCTGCCCTTGGTTGTACATCCTTGTACTCACTTGCAGCTGATGGGAAGTGATGAGGTTACAGCATCTGCATAGACCTCAGGTGCAGGGGATGGCAGACTGGGCCCCTGGGTCTGAATGTGGAGAGTGGGAAGCCTGAAAGCAGTTTACTGTTGGAGCTGATTGTTTTTTGGGGTGCAAGACCAATGTTTATCTCTCTATGGATGCCTCTTTGGGGAGGGCAAGAAACTCCCAAACCCCAATCCAAACCCAACTCCACAACTTTGTCTTGTTAACCTGTCCTAGTTCTCTTTCATAGACTCACAGAATGGTTTGGGTTGGAAGAGACCTTTAAGATCAGCCAGCTCCAACCCCCCTGCCATGGGCAGAGACACTTCCCACCAGCACAGCTTGCTCAAGGTCTCATCCAGCCTGGCCTTGAACACCTCCAGGGAGGTTGTGGAGCACAGAAGCACCCAATGTGATCTTCGATCACATTGGGTGCTTCTGTGCTCCACAACCTCCCTGGGCAACCTGTGCCAGTGTCTCACCACCCTCAACCTCTGCCAGTGTCTCACCACCCTCAACCTCTGCCAGTGTCTCATCACTCTCACTCTGAAGAATTTCTTCCTAATTTCCAGTCTAAACCTCTCACCTCCCAGCTTCAATCCATTCCTTCTCATCCTGTCACTCCCAGCCCTTGTCAAAAGTCCCTCCCCAGCTCTCCTGCAGCCCCTTCAGCTACTGGAAGGCTGCTCTAAGATCTCCCTGCAGCCTTCTCTTCTCCAGCCTGCACAGCCCCAACTCTCCCAACCTGTCCCTATCACATTCTCTGGTACCTGCCTCCCTTCCTGCCACCTGTGGAATGGCTTTGGTGCCCCTGAATTTCCAGTCCAAATTTACTCTTGGTCTGTTGACAGGACCTGACCAACAGCTGCTGCATTTCACTGGGGTGGGAATGAAATCATCCATTTCCCTGCCTCCTCCAGCAAGATATTTTGGAGCTTCCAAAGGCAAGAAGAGTGTTTGCAGAGCAGGTTGGGAGGCTTGCAGACAGGGCACACAGCTTTGCCAAGAGCTCCTGTCAATATTTAGTGAATCATTCCAGCCACAGGGCAAAGCAGATTTCTGCTTTGGAACAACAAACAAAGGCCAGCAGTGCTTGCCCAGCACTTCAGAGAGCACAGCAGCTACAGAGACACTGAGCCTTTATTGAGGTTTCTTTGTGGAAAGGTTAACTGCACGGTGGGAAGTGCTACTGCAACTTTCCAAGCCCTCCACAGGCAGAATGAGCACCTGCTGCTTGCAGGCAATGCAAAACCAACCCCAGCCCTCTCTCCAGATGCTCCCAGATGAAATGGATGCTCCCAATGGGAAGGTTTCCATGCCTAGAAGTCCCACCTTGGCTGAACGGTGTCTTTGTTGAAGCTTGATTCAACTTCAGCCTGAATGAGACAGAGAAAGACCTCACTGCCAGAAGTGCACCACAGCCCTTCCAGTGTGCTCCATCAGCACGAATGAGTGAAGGAGGAGGTTGTGGTTACCATAGAATCAGAGTAGCAGGGCTTGGAAGGGACCTCTGGAGATCATCCAGTCCAACTCCCCCTGCCAGAGCAGCATCACCCAGGGCAGGTCACACAGGAACACATCCAGACAGGTCTTGAAAGCCTCCAGAGGAGGAGACTCCACAACCTCTCTGGGCAGCCTGCTCCAGGCCTCCAACACAACACCCTCATAGTAAAGAAGTTGCTCCTCCTGTCCAGGTGGATTGCAGCTTGTGTCCACTGCCTCTTGTCCTATCACAGGACACCTCTGAAAAGAGCCTGGCCCCTTCTTCTTAACACTCACCCTTCAGGTATGTGTGAACATTGATCAGATCTCGTCTCAGCCTCCTCCAGGCTGAGCAGCCCAGAGCTCTCTCAGAAAGAAGAGAAGCCAACTGTAGCCCACCATCCCAGAAGAGGTTTGGCTCTGCAGGGGATGCAGCAGCCCAGGTGTTCTCTGCTTGTTGCATGAAAGCCTCAGCAGTTGTGGGCAGTCACAGAGGCAGGTGCACACACAGCTTGGCAGTGCCTGCTCTGGCGGTGGGGAGCAGCCATGCATCTTCCCACCGAGCACAGTTCCAGCAGCAGCTCTGTGCTGAGCAGCTCTGCCCTCTGGGCTGACATACACCTGGCAGAGAGGAGAGGCCACCTGCAGACCAGAGAACTGTGCAGTCACAGAATCCTAGAGTGCTTTGGCTTGGAAGGGACCTTAAAGGCTATCCAGTGCCAACCTCCCTGCCGCAGACAGGGACATCTCCCACCAGCACAGTTAGCTCAAGGTCTCGTAGGGAGGGGACATCCCCAACCACTCTGGGAAACCTGTTCCAGTGCCTTACCCCCCTCATGGGGCAGAATTGCTTCCTAAAGGCCAATCTTCTAGTTTAAGGTCATTAGCCCCTGTCAAAGTCCCTTTCTGGCTGCCCTGGAAGCCCCCTGCAGGTGCTGGAAGGCTGCTGTAAGGTCTCCCTGCAGCCTTCTCTTCTGCAGGCTGAACAGCCCCAACTCTCCCAGCCTGTCCCTATAGCAGAGGTGCTCCAAGCCTGTTTATGACCCTCTTGGACACCTGCCTGGTTTTGTTTGAGTTTGCTAACTTCAGCTGCCATTGCTGGCTTGCCCTGTCCTCTCTCCCATGCTCTGCTAGCAGTTAACACCAGCAGACCCTCACCATCAGTGGGTGCTGCCACAGTTTTTAGGAAGCCTGACTGATCATTATGGCCTGTCCAATATTAAGAGCTTTTATTGAATGACTGCTGAAGGCCTTCTAACGATTGCCCTCCTCTTCTACAAGTGTGAAAGGCCTTTTTATCTTGGGAGTGTGGCTGTCCACAGCTGCTGGTCTGAAGGAATTCAGGGAGGAAGATCAATACTGAGGCCAGGTTGCCTAGAGTTCCTCTGGTGTTCTCCAAAATGCTTCATCTTCATCCCACTGGGTCCTCCAGATAAAACCTGTCCTCTCTAGTCCTGCTTGTCAAGAAGTTAGAGTCCACTCCCATGTAGTGCCATGCAACTGAAGTTCCCAGTCAGGCTCTGGAGACCTCTGGATGCTCTTTTGCCGTACTTAACCCTGGATACAATCATCCTCTAAGCATCATGCAGAGTTCTCTGGTTCTGTACCAGTTCATCTGCCACTTTCTGGTAGGCACAGCATTATTTTCACTTAAAGCCACAGCAGCATGAGTCACCTAAATGAGCAGATCCCTCTGCTTGTCTTCTTGTGTCCTTGGAAAGCTGAGAGCTTCCTTTTCTGATGCTGAATAAAAACTGAAGAGCAAATCCAGTTGCAAGGAGGGGCATGGCCACTTCTGGTCCTTGCACCAGAACCCTGACTTCTTCCCTACCTTACAAAAAGAAGAACTTCATGGTCTGGCAATATATACCTTGATGTGACAATATATGCCTTAACTTGACAACAGAATTTGGCAATACATACCTTAATTTGGCATTACATACCCCAGTTTGGCTATACATACCCTAATTTGGCAATACATACCTTAATTTGGCATTACATACCCCAGTTTGGCTATACATACCCTAATTTGGCAATACATACCTTAATTTGGCATTACATACCCCAGTTTGGCTATACATACCCTAATTTGGCCATGCATACCTTAATTTGGCCATACATACCTTAAATTGGCCAAACATATCCCAGTTTGGCAATACATACCCTTAATTTTGCTATACATACCCCACTTTGGCAATATATACCCTTAATTTGGCTATACATACCCCAGTTTGGCCATATGTACCCCAGTTTGGCAATACATACTCTTAATTTGGCTATACATACCACAGTTTGGCCATACATGCCCTAATTTGGCCATACATACCTTAATTTGGCCATACATACCCCAGTTTGGCAATATATACCTTGATTTGGCTATACATACCCCTAATTTGGCAATACATATCACAGTTTGGCAATACACACCCTTAATTTGGCAATATATACCTTAATTTGGCTATACATACCCCAATTTGGCTATATATACCCTTAATTTGACTATACATGCCTTAATTTGGCTATACATACCCCATTTTGGCAATACATACCCTTCATTTGGCAATTTATACCTTAATTTGTCAATTTATACCTTAATTTGGCAATTCATACCTTAATTTGGCTATACATACCCTTAATTTGGCCATACATACCCCAATTTGGCAATATATACCTTGACTTGGCTATACATACCCTTAATTTGGCAATACATAAATTAATTTGGCATATATACTCCTAATTTGGCTATACATACCTTAATTTGGCATTTATACCTTTTAATTTGGCAATATATACTCTTAATTTGGTGATGCATACCTTGATTTGGCAATTCATACCTTAATTTGGCTATACATACCTTAATATGGCTATACATATCCTTCATTTGGCAATATATACCTTAATTAGGCTACACATACCCCAATTTAACAATACATCCCCTTAATTTGGCTACACATACCTTAATTTGGCTATACATACCCCAATTTGGCAATACATACCTTAATTTGGCTATACATACCCCAATTTGATATGTGATATGGACAGAGGAATTGAGTGCACCCTCAGCAAGTTTGCAGATGACACCAAGCTGTGTGGCACAGTTGACTTGCTGGAGGGCAGGGATGCCATCCAGAGGGACCTGGACAGGCTGCAGAGGTGGGCCCAGGCCAACCTCATGACATTTAACAAGGCCAAGTGTAAGGTCCTGCACCTGGGTCGGTGCAATCCCAGGCACAGCTCCAGGCTGGGTGGGGAATGGCTGAGAGCAGCCCTGAGGAGAAGGACCTGGGGGTCTGGGTTGATGAAAAGCTCAACAGGAGCCTGCAGTGTGCACATGCAGCCCAGACAGCAACCCTGTGCTGGGCTGCAGCAAGAGCAGTGTGGGCAGCAGGGCAAGGGAGGGGATTCTGCCCCTTTACTCTGCTCTCCTCAGACCCCACCTGGAGTACTGTGTGCAGTTCTGGAGCCCCCAGCACAAGAAGGACATGGAACTGCTGGAGCCAGTCCAGAGGAGAGCCACGAAGATGCTCAGAGGGCTGCAGCAGCTCTGCTATGAGGACAGGCTGAGAGAGTTGGGGCTCTGCAGCCTGGAGAAGAGAAGGCTTCGAGGAGACCTTAGAGTGGCTTTCCAGTATCTGAAGGGAGCCTACAGGAAGGCTGGGGAGGGACTATTGACAAGGTCTGGTAATGTCAGGACGAGGGGGAATGGGTTTAAGCTGGAAGAGGGGAGATTTAGACTGGATGTTAGGAGGAAGTTCTTTACAGTGAGGGTGGTGAGACACTGGCACAGGTTGCCCAGGGAGGTTGTGGATGCTTCCTCCCTGGAGGTGTTTAAGGCCAGGCTGGATGAGGCCTTGAGCAACCTGCTCTAGTGGGAGGTGTCCCTGCCTATGGCAGGGGGTTGGAGCTGGATGATCCTTGAGGTCCCTTCCAACCTAAACCATTCTATGATTCTATGATTCTATGAATTTGGCTATACATACCCCATTTTGGCTATACATACCTTAATTTGGCTACACATACCTTAATTTGGCTATACATACCCTTAATTTGGCAATAGATGCCATAATTTGGCTACAGATACCCTACTTTGGCAATCCACACCTTAATTTGCACGAGATGAACTGCACTCCTTTGTGCAAGCTCACTGAAAGGAGGAGGTTTAAGCGACTGCAGCCACAGTGCCAGCTCCCAGCTGAACCCCAGGCAGGCACTTTTAAAGCAGGGAATGGATTTTTCCATTTCCATCTTCTCTGTCTTCAACTTTGCAAGCAGTTTCCCCATTGTTTGCCACGGTTTGAAGGCAGGGGAAGTGCCTGGGTTTGTGCACTGAACTAACTTTAAACCTCAGCTCACTACAGAAGAACCTCTGGTGGGTTTGTGGCTAGCAGGGCATAGGATACCCCCTTCAGAGAACCTCAGAATGGCTTTGGTTGGGAAAACCCTCTAAGATCACCCAGTCCAACCATCAACCCAACACCACCATGGCCACTAAACCATGTCACCAAGTGCCATGGCCACAGGTTTCTTGCATACCTCCAGTGGTGGGGACTCCACCACCTCCCTGGGCAGCCTGGTGACTGAGCATTCAGGGGGTGTTCTGCAGCAGAGCTCTTCACAAACCATCTGCAGTCAGCACCACCTTCCACTGGCAGCCTGCTCTAAGCATCTCCACCCTAACAGAGGCCAAAATTAGCTCACAGAATCACAGAATGTCAGGGGCTGGAAGGGACCTCTAAAGCTCTTCCAGTCAGAGCAGGATCACCCAGAGCAGGTCACACAGGAACATATCCAGGCAGGTCTTGAATACCTCCAGAGAGGGAGACTCCACAACCCCCCTGGGCAGCCTGCTCCAGGGCTCTGTCACTCTCACAGGGAAAAAACTCCTGATGTTTACATGACACTTCCTATGCCTCAGCTTCCATCATTGCCCCTTCATTTTGCATGCCTGCATTAATTAGTGACCTGTTGGAGGGTGGCTACCTGTAACTCTCTCAGCACCTTGGACCGTGAGCACTTCTCCCCTGACCCCGTTGCAGACCTGAGGAACAAGTGCCTTGCATAGTAGCTGTGGGTTCTAAACCATGGAGCCACACAGGTGTGCACAACAGACACACACCACTGGTGCAGCTCCTCTGCTGTGGCACCCAGCAGCTGAAGTTTGGCTCCAGTGGCACCAGTGAATGATATGCCCTGGGTGGTTTGCTCAGCAGCTGGTCCTCCCCTGCCCACAGCAGTGCTTGAGCGTAGGGCTGGAGGTGGATCCTCCTCTTCCATTGTCAACTGCTCTGCTGTGATCCTGTTGCTGGACAGATTGACTGGTCAAGATGCTGCACCTGAGGAGGACAACTTCCTTATGGTTTGGTTGGCAGCTTTTGGCACAGTTTGTGATGCTTTGGATCATTTTTTTGTGGAGCTTCGTGTAGCAGCCAAAACGTTACCAAAGCCCTGGGCTGGCAGGAGGAATTTTCCTGCTGGGATGTCACAGCTGGGATCTCACCTCTAGCCCCATGTGGCATCTGGAGATGGAGAGGAATGGTCTGAGCCAGCAGTGCCAGCAAGGAGAGGGCATTGGCATGTGGGGCTGCTCCAGGACCACTCTCATCCAAGAAGCTGTGAGGTCTGGGTGTCCTTTGGGCCTCCTGCCCCAGACCTGCACCATGCGGCACTCATCAGGGTGTGCAGCTGTGCCAGCACAGAGACCTGTGTCTGGCGGGCAGGAGCATGGGCAGGGGCACACTGCAGGCATGGAGGAGCCAGTGTGGTGCCTTGGGTCTTGGAGTGCAGGTTGGGCTGCGGTGCAGAGCAGCTCCCAGGCCAGCCCTGCTGTTGCAGTCCCGTGGCTGCCATGCCCCGCGGCCAGGGCCTGGAGCCTTCAGGGAGCTACTGGAGGGGTTATCAGTTCTGCTAACTGGTCCAACCAGCCCTTGGTGGGCAACCAAGGGTTACTGTCAGGCTACTGTGGGCAGGGTGCATCTCTGTCAAGCTGCAGACGCTGCAGGGCTGCATTAACTTTTCCTTTGCTTTTCCTTGGTGCGGAGCAGGCGCAGGATGCGCTCGTTCTTGGTGAGCTCTTCGGGCAGCTCGTTTGCCTGCAACAAAACCCCTGGAGGTTAGCAGAAGTCAACAAGCAACCCCAAACCAAGTCTAAGGATGGTGCTGGGCATTGTCATCACTATTCCTGGAGATCCCTCATGAAATAGTTTTTCATGCAAGTCTCAGGTAAGCCTTCACAACAACCTCAGGATGAGATCCCAGAGGTCGGTTTGTCCTGCACTGGCTGTCCAGGCTAGATGGGCTCTCCTTGGCTTCCCATGCTTTGGCCACAGGAGTAACAGAGAGCAAAGCTGATGAGCTCACCAGCCCTGGGGGTGTTTCAGAGGAGGCTGGATGAGGCACTTAGTGCCATGGGTTAGTCAACTGGAAGGGTTAGGTGAGAGTTGGACTCAGTGATCTCAGAGGTCTTTTCCAGCCTGCTTAATTCAGTGAGTCTGTGATTCTGTTAGGTTTTGGGGGAGAGGAGGCAGGCCTTGAATCACAGAATTGCTTTGGTTGGCAAAGCCCTTTCAGCTCATCCAGTCCAGTCGTGCTCTGTCTCTGCAAGGCTGGGGCTGAACCAAGGCCCTCAGCAGCACAGCTCTGCCTCTTCGAAACAGCTTCAGGGATGGGGACTCAGCCACCAACCTGGGCAGCCTGTGCCAGGCTTTGAGAACCCTTTCAGGGAAGAAGTTTCTTCTAATGTCCAACCCGAACCTGCCCAATTTCCTCTCATCCTGTCACCTGCTCCTAGAGAGAAGCTCAATCCCTACCTGGCTCCATCCTCCTCTCAGGGAGCTGCAGAGAGCAATGAGCTCTGCCCTCAGCCTCCTCTGCTCCACACTAACCCCCCGAGCTGCTCCTCCCCAGCCCTGTTCTCCAGACCCTTCCCCAGCTTGGTTGCTCTTCTCTGGACCTGCTTCAGCCCCTCGGTGACCTTCTTGGAGTGAGAGGCCTGAGCCTGAACCCAGCACTCAAGCTGTGGCCTCAGCAGTGCCCAGTCCAGGGCACTGCTCCTGATGACTACACCACTGCTGATCCAGGCCAGGCTGCTGGCAGCTTCTGGGCCACACTGGCTCATCTTCAGCTGGCAGAGCAGCAACGTCCATAAAGACCCAAGGAAGGAGTTTTATCTGCTCTGAAGCAGTCAGTGCTGTTCTGTAGGACTGGTGACAGAACATCTGAGTTTGGTCTTCAGTGTTTAGTGAGTCCAAGGCTGGGAACACAAACCTGTGCGGGTCAGTGGCGCTGCCCAGCAGATGTAGTCTGGGTGCTGAGCTGAAGCCAGGAGGCAGCAGGAGGAGAGGTCACAGCCCCAGGCTGCCACCTGCCCGCCCTGCTGCGGCAGTTCCCGCCGGAGGAGCCCGCGGGGGGCCTGGAGCCTGCTTGCCGCAGGCCTCAGCTCTGCTGCCGCCCTCTGGCCTGGTGCGGAATGACAGGGGCAGGGTTTGCGTGGAGCCGTGGAGCCAGTCTCACAGTGTCACAGTGTCACAGTGTCACAGTGTCACAGTGTCACAGTCTCACAGTCTCACAGTCTCACAGTATCACCAAGGTTGGAAGAGACCTCACAGATCATCAAGTCCAAGCTGTTAGCACAGAGCTCAAGGCTAGACCATGGCACCAAGTGCCACGTCCAATCCTGCCTTGAACAGCTCCAGGGACGGCGACTCCACCACCTCCCTGGGCAGCCCATTCCAGTAGCCAATGACTCTCTCAGTGAAGAACTTTCTCCTCACNACACAGTACTCAAGGTGTGGTCTAACCAGTGCAGAGTACAGGGGCAGAATGACCTCCCTGCTCCTGCTGGCCACACCATTCCTGATGCAGGCCAGGATGCCATTGGCTCTCTTGGCCACCTGGGCACACTGCTGGCTCATGTTCAGGTGGGTATCACCAGGGCTGGAGGAGACCTTTCGGACATCGAGGCCAACAGCAGCGCAGCTGCCAGCAGCGCTGAACTGCAGCAGCCACCAAGACAGAGTGCTTTGGGTACTGCCTGACTTACACTTGGTCAGGAAACACTTAAAAGCCTCTTCCAGGGTAACATTTGCATTTGCCACTCTAAGAAGTGAGTGCTCAGCTTTTGCCTGCTCCTGTGGGTATCAATTTCCACCCGGTGAGAGTCTGAACCTGTCAAGAAGTTTTCTGGCGAGTTTGACTGTTGCTGAACAGTTTGATACTTCTTAACAATCGTTACCTGGATAGCAAAGGGAACACAGGTTATTGACTTTGCACCCTCTGTCACAGCTGTCTGCTGTGCCAGCCCATACCTTGTTCCTCAGGCAGGGGTCAGCTCCTGCCTCAAGGAGCAGTGCCACCGTCCTTGCGTTGCCGCTCAGCACCGCTGCGTGGAGAGCAGAGGTCCCGTTCTGGAAGACACCAGGGCAGAGGTTGGCAGTGTGCACCAGAAGAAAGCAAGAGGCAGCGAAACACAAAGGCTTGCAAAGAGCAAACCTGCCCAGAAAGGGGTAACACGAAAGAGGTTAGGTCATCAGAGCTACAGGGACTGCTTTGGCCAGGGGGCTGGGGGGCTGTGAATGAGGGAGGGGATTCCAGATCACTTTAGAGGTTGGAAGGGACCTCCAGAGGTCATCCAGTCCAACCTCCTGCCAAGGCAGCATCACCCCGGGCAGGGCACACAGGAATGCATCCAGGTGGGTTTGGAAAGTCTCCAGGGAAGGAGACTCCTCAACCTCTCTGGGCAGCCTGCTCCAGGGCTCTGCCACCCTCACACCAAAGAAGTTTCTGCTCATGTTAAGGTGGAACCTTCTCTGGTCCAGTTTGTAGCCTTTGCTCCTTGGCTTATTGCTCCTGAGCACCCAAAAGAGCCTGGCCCCAGGCACTGACCCCCACTCCTCAGATGTTTGTACACACTGATCAGATCTCCTCTCTCTTCTCTTTTCCAGCCTAACCAGCCCCAGGGCTCTCAGTCTCTCTCCACAGGGAGATGCTCAGGTCCCCCACTCATCCTCGTGGCTCTCTGCTGGACTCTCTCTAGCAGGTTTCTGCCTCTCCTGAACTGGGGAGCCCCAAACTGGACACAGTATTGCAGCTGTGGTCTCACTGAGGCAGACTGGAGGGGGAGAAGAACCTCCCTAGCTCTGCTGGCCACACTTTTCCTGATGCCCCCCAAGATGCCATTGGCCCTCTTGGCCACAAGGGCTTTGCTAGCAGTGAGAGCCAGGCTGCCAGGCTGCCAGGCTGCCTTCAGCTGCAGTTATTCCTCTTAACAACTGCCCTTGGCACTGGATTGGAGGTGAAACCAACACATCTGACATTGCCTGGCAGAAGCAGCCATTAGCAAGGGAAACAGAAGGCCAAGCAGTGATGGAAACCATCTGTGCATTTAATCTGCTCCCTCTGATGATTAATGGTCTGGGTGGCAGACAGCTGAAAGGTGACTTTTTTGTGTCTGGCCTTCTGCTTGTGGCTGCAAACCCTCAGCTCAGAGCAGTGTGAACACAGCTTTGTACCTGCACTTAACTCTCCACTTAATACCCCCTGGATTTATAGGTACCTCCAACCCATCAGCTGGATGGATGCAGAGAGGCTCCCAAAGGATGGGATTTATGGGCATGCAGCTTTAGATCAGCTGGTAAAAAGCAGCTGCCATTGGAATTCAGAGCAGAACAAACTCAAGTAGAGACTGCTCACAAGAGATGGTAGAGTCATAGAATGGGTTGGAAGGGACCTCACAGATCACCCAGTGCCAACCCCATGCCATGGGCAGGGACACCTCCCACTAGAACAGGTCTTGAACCTGGTCTTGAACACCTCCAGGGAGGTTGTGGAGCACAGAAGCACCCAATGTGATCAAAGATCACATTGGGTGCTTCTGTGCTCCACAACCTCCCTGGAGGTGTTCAAGACCAGGTTCAAGACCTGTTCTAGTGGGAGGTGTCCCTGCCCATGGCATGGGGTTGGCACTGGGTGATCTGTGAGGTCCCTTCCAACCCATTCTATGACTCTACCATCTCTTGTGAGCAGTCTCTACTTGAGTTTGTTCTGCTCTGAATTCCAATGGCAGCTGCTTTTTACCAGCTGATCTAAAGCTGCATGCCCATAAATCCCATCCTTTGGGAGCCTCTCTGCATCCATCCAGCTGATGGGTTGGAGGTACCTATAAATCCAGGGGGTATTAAGTGGAGAGTTAAGTGCAGGTACAAAGCTGTGTTCACACTGCTCTGAGCTGAGGGTTTGCAGCCACAAGCAGAAGGCCAGACACAAAAAAGTCACCTTTCAGCTGTCTGCCACCCAGNCAACCTGTGCCAGTGTCTCACCACCCTCACTGCAATGAACCCAGAATGTGATAACCTCCCTTGTCCTGCTGCCCACACTGCTCCTGAGCCAGCCCAGGATGCCATTGGCTCTGCTGCCCACCTGGGCACTGCTGCCTCCTCTTCAGCTCCTCTCTCCCAGCACCCCCAGCTCCCTCTCTGCCTGGCTGCTCTCAGCCACTCTGGCCCCAGCCTGTAGTGCTGCTTGGGGTTGTTGTGGCCAAAGTGTAGAACCCTGCCCTTGGCCTTGTTCAGTCTCATCCCCTTGGCCTCTGCCCACCCACCCAGCCTGGCCAGGTCCCTCTGCAGGGCTCTGCTACCCTCCAACAGCTCCACAGCTGCTCCTAGCTTGGTGTCATCTGCAAACCTACTGATCCTGGACTCAATCCAGTTCTGGTTCAGATCATCAATAAAGACACTGAACAGGGTCTCCTCTGGACCCTCTCCAACCTTTCCATGTCTCTCTTGTGCTGGAGGCCCCAGAACCACAGGCAGTGCTTCAGGTGGGGTCTCAGCAGAGCAGAGCAGAGCAGAGCAGAGCAGAGCAGAGCAGAGCAGAGCAGAGCAGAGCAGAGGCAGAATCCCCTCCCTGTGTTGCTGCTCACACTTTTAGGATACTGCTTTGCCAACTAAATGCAAGGAAGGACAGGGCAGAATGCTTGAAACTGCACTGCTGAGAGCAATCCATTCACAGTGGAAATAAAATCAGCTGCTGAAAGGCAGCAAAATGCCTTCAGGGCCACCATGTGCTTCATCATTCCAAACACAGATCCATGATTTCATTTGAAAAGATTGATTAGTTACTGCAGTTAAAGGCTAAATAGGACAATCTCCCTCTACTCCTGAATATTTTGGGCTCCAGCTCCTTATCCTCTTCCACTGGCATAGTTACAGACATCAGGTCTGTCATCAGAGCCTTTGCCTTCTTGAGTTTGTGCCTACCAACCTGTGCCTTGATGCTCACCTTCAGTAGCCCAAGTGTGGGAGAGAATTTCAGCAGCTCCTCTATGACATTGTTGTAGCCTTTAATGGCAGCCTTCAGCAGGGCAGTGGTTCCATCCTTCAGGAGAATCA